>JBBBDQ010000397.1:1547500-1637500 GCA_037127315.1 Ascarosepion bandense
TATATGCATTCTAATATTCTAATATGCATTAGAATACAAAAACACAGCAGATATAAATATTACGAAAAATAAGGAAAGTGTGTGTTTAAAAGCATTAACTCGGTCTTTGATAAACTGTAAGTTTTTCGTCGTCGAGCGGTCAAGACATTTTAGATCAATTGACTGTTTCCTCTGGGTACACAGTTTCGAATACTGTCGGAGGACGTCTATTTTACTAACAGGTTTTCTCGATTATGCAAGCCAGTAGATATAGAGAGATAAACTGTTTAGTATCTACTCAAATACGAATATTCATTAAGAATATATATATATATATATATATATATATATATATATATATATATATTAATAAGAGTAAAACAAATGCAGTAAAAATCAACAGTTAGTAGCTTTTGATCTTTAAAAGTGCTCAGTGCAAATAGATCAATGTTATTGTT
The DNA here is from genome assembly GCA_037127315.1 of Ascarosepion bandense. Taxonomy (NCBI): domain Eukaryota; kingdom Metazoa; phylum Mollusca; class Cephalopoda; order Sepiida; family Sepiidae; genus Ascarosepion; species Ascarosepion bandense. Next base: position 1,547,938 of record JBBBDQ010000397.1, read on the forward strand.
GTAATATTTTTATTTTAAAGAAGTATAATAAAACATTTTACATCACTACACATAGATATCGTGTTTCAGCATTATTATTTGGAGTTCGGTAGGCGATGATTGATCTCTAGTGATGGAAATGATTTTTATGGAAATTTAATAACAATCTGTTACCATCATTCAGACAGTAAGGTAGAGGGACATAAGGACGGAATTAAGAATGTTCTTGTGGTTAAGACTCGGTTAACCAATGGAATATTAAGTCTACGTTGGATGGTGGAATGTGAATAAGTAAATGTAAGAGGTCACAATAAGTTAGTTATTGTTGTTGTCAACATTATGTAACATTTGATGATGGGGATATGGAAACAATGAATATATCATATGTATTTCAGATTGTGTCCATCTCTTTGTACAAGAGTGTTTATGTATGTGTATATTTATTGATATTCACAAACACACACACATATACACACACTGCAAAGAGCATCTCGGGGTGGTGTAATGGTTATCAAGCTTGTCTCTCTAGAACCAGTTACAACTGAGTAGTGAGTTCGAACATTACAGGGCGTTCCGTACCTTCGGCCTTGTGTCACATCTAAGCAGTGATTAGAAAATCACCTGGGCACCTCGATCTTGTCTCGTTAGAAACATTAAAACTGAGTAGTGAGTTCGCTCCTCACTGGGTGTCCCATACTTTCAGGTTTCGGAAAAAAATCATGAGGTGTAAGGATATCATAATGCTGCTTTCACGAAACATCCAAATCGACTTGTTAAGGAACAAACATTTCCACATCATTTATATATATATATATATATATATATATATATATAATGATAATAATTACTACTTAGACTCTGTAAGGATGCACTCCGTAAATTTATACCAATATAAATTTTTGGAAAATACCATTAACAAACAGAACCTAAATCTGTTACAATCCGGCGTACTAAGTCGTCGGATAAATGGGGAGAAAAAAAAGAAACCAGCGGAACAAGAACAAACATTCAAGATTCCGCAGTAAAGAAAAAAAAACCCAAACGGAACCAAACACAAGAAAAAGTGCTCAATACGAAAATACTAAAATACAAAAATACAATAGTAGAGCAAAAACACGCGTATATATATATATATATATATATATATATATATATATATATATATAAGATCGGTAAACAAAATAAATACAGTTTACAGTTTTAAATAAAATGAAACATCTATTCAAGTATTAGTGTCTACTAAAATAACGTCTGAATGATAATATATATATATATATATATATATATATATGTGAGTGTGTTTGTGGTGTGTGTGTGTGTGTGTGTGTGTGTGTGTGTGTGTGTGTGTGTGTGTGTGTGTACACGTGTGGAAATTTTTACAAAATGGCCAAGATTCTTATGTAACAAAGTAACATAGAGTATATTAAGAAAGGTCAGACCTTGTAACGGTGGTGTTGTTTATAGATTGTGCCAAGAAGAAAAATTGGCTACATAATTATTTCTAGAACGATAAAAGTTACTCTAAATGAATGATCCGAAATAATATCCGGGTGAAAACATCCGGGTAGAAAATATATTCTGGGCTCATACAAACCCGGATAAAAATATATACATTGTTATTTTGTTAGTCTTATTTTAAACTTTCTGTTATGCGTTCTAAACTTCCTGTTAAGCGTTCAAAAAGGCATTAGATTATCCCTGCACCCCGACTGGAGCGAAAAGTGACACAAGACCGGCTCGTACGCTGTGGCCACTTGACAAAGATTACCGAGCGACTGGGTACAAATCTTGCCTTAACAAATCTCAACTTGTATTAGTATTGCCAAACTTGTATTAAGATACATTAGACTCAACAAAAGGCAGGTGAATGCGTTGGGTGATCGGTCAATGTATAACGCCTGACGATACCGAATGGTAGAAACCAACGTAGCGGAATCGGCTGAGCTTCCTAATTAGAATATATATATATATATGAGGAAATTAATAAAATATATAGCTTATCTAAATATATATTGAAAATTTTCTAAACATCAGTTTAACAATGAGAAATTAAAAAGTTTCGATATATATCCGTCATCCACATAAAATCCTGTTTCGCTGATTCACAGCTCATCGGATTAGCTAGACATCCACTTGCCTCCGGCCGGGATCGAAACTCAACCCAGTTGGTATCACTAACCCCTAAACCATAAGCACATGGAATAAATTCGGTCAAAACAAAAGGTGTGTAGCACATTTCAATAGCTTTTTATCACCAAATTCATAATAGCTAATGCGAAAAAAAATATAAAATTTCGATTCAGGTATATGTCGGACTGTATGTGAGATCTCTCTCTTTCTCTGTCTGACAATATCTACCTATCTATCTATCTATCTATCTATCTATATATATATATATATATATATATATATATATGCAGACACATGTTCACTCATATGTGCATTAACTTTTATAAATTTATGTGGATATATATATATTAATTCAGTATATATTCATTAAGTATATTCATATATGCGTGTATTTTGAGCAAACATAAATATTCATTATAACATATGATTACGTATCACACGTATAGCATATGATTTTCGTTTCACACTCTGTTACAAGTTCATAGACCTGTATAGATAGTTATATAGATATTATCCAGAGCAATATGATATATATAGAGGGGAACTTAATACATAGTCTGAAGTGGTAATAAACTATAATTTATTTCGACGGGCGTATAAATACATCTCTTCAGACCAGGGTTTCATTTAATATCCTCAGAAATTGAAAAAACAAGTTATATGTTCCATTTAGCACGCCACACTATTAAATGGATATATATATATATATATATATATATATATATATATATCCAATTTAAACAATTTAAATGATAAGGATGACAATAGTTACGGATTTAAAACTTATAGGCACCCGCCATACTCAAAAGAGTTAGAGGCGTTTGAGAAGGATCTAATTAGCATCATTAGAAAAATTAAGTACAGAAAGTTAGGGCAAAATCCCTTTCAAAAACAATTAAAGGACACTGTAAAGGAAGGCCCTGACGAGCCGTTGTGCGAAACCGCGGTCGGTCTTGGCGATCTTGCTATTTTGTTAGTATATATATATATATATATATATATGTATGTGTGTGTGTGTGTGTTTATATATATATATATATATATATATGAGTGTGTTTGTGTGAATCTTTCGCAGAGGTAGAGACAGTGTTAGTGTGTGTCTGTACATGTTTAACATACTTTATAAGACTGAACATATATGGCATATCGGTTGAGCTTTTTGGTAATTTTCTCCATGAGGTTGTCTTTCCGAAATAGGATGTAATGTTGGGAATACTTTCGACCGTCGTTGCTGATTTTCATAGAATTAAATAAGAAATTTAGCCATTGGAATAAAGTGGGTACAAATTTTATGGTACCGGAAGAGATTTTAATGCCACTTGATTAAAATGACGTTCATAGTTCACAACTAATTTAAAACGTACTTGCCAAGATTGAAACAACAGTCCGTCTTATTGAAATAATCATATGAAAACGAATGATTGGTGCCGAGATATACAATATTAAAACTGTATTTGAGTAAGGATTCGATGTGTATATCTGTATAACAGATGCTCTAGAGACTACCCAAATTTTCCGGGAATCTAAGCACATTTATCAAGACTGTGTTCTGTCAAGGTATCTTGTTGCGTTATTTCACGTCAGGGAATAAAAATAAATAAAAAAAACTCATTTTCTCTAAAACTTATTATTTATTTTCTATCTTATATTTTTCGTGTGGGACATTAGTTTTCTCATTTTACCATTAAATTCGTTCTTGTGTGTAAGTGAGAACTGAATTTGATGCTTTTGTTAGAAAGATTATATATATATATATATATATATATATATATATATATATATATATACTGAGTGAGAGAGAGGAAGAGAAAGAGAGAAAGAGACAAAGATAAGATTGGAAATTGACATCAGTACTTATCGTCAGTTCTATTATCTTTTAGGACGCCACACTATTAAATAGAATCTATTTCGCTGTTATTGCTTCCTCGTGATTACTTTTACTCTACTATCATTTCCTTATGAAACTCTCTGTATATGTCAAGCATGTCTTTTTGTCTGTCGCCCTTCCATATATAGTATTTTATTTTATCAATATCTCTCGAAGTATGGTGATTTCTAAGCGCATGTTAGATGTGGCACAAGGCCGAAAAATGGATTGAACTCACTACCTCATTTGTAATGGTTCTAACAAGACAAGCTTGCTAACCATTACACCACCTTAAGATGCAACACTATCTCTATAAGTATGGGTATCGGTTTATCTATCTATCTATCTATCTATCTATCTATCTATCTATCTATCTATCTATCTATCTATCTATCTATCTAATTCTACTCATTCTATTTCAGTATACATGTGTATATGTATCGATCTACTTATGCTCATATCTAGCTAACTCGTTATAAACAGAGGTAGCTACGTATATCTATCCTTACATCTGTGTAATTATATTCATATCTATCTATCTATCTATCTATCTATCTATCTATCTATCTATCTATCTATCTATCTATCTATCTATCTCTGACTGAATATTTATTCATACATGTATCTTTTCATAAAAATCTATGCATCTATCACTGAATGTTTATATATTTACCTATCTACTTACTTCTGTTCATATCTATCTATCTATCTATCTATCTATCTATCTATCTATCACACTTTTCTCTTATCTATCTATCTATCTATCTATCTATCTATCTATCTATCTATCTATCTATGACTGTTAATATCTATACATCTATCTATCCAATTCTGTTCATATCTATGTCTTTAATACAGAGATATGTACAGAATTGTATGAATAGATTAATATCTATCTATCTTTGTTTTATTTTTATATTCATCTATGTACCTATACATCTTTGACTGTTTCTAACTATCTCAGCCTATTTGCATATGTCTCTTCTGCAATCATCTAACTGATGAAATCAAGAAAAAGTAGTAACCAGTAGTGTTCTAAATAGCCGAGTATAAAGCACTGTCCCGCAAAGTGGAATCCAAGTTCGACCTCTGCTAGGGAGAACATTTCCTTTAGTAAGATTCTTTGATTGTGCAAACTGTCAAACGTAAAAAAATGTCTAAAATAAAAAAGAGAAATATCATTTATAGTAATAAAAATTATACCCCTCTATGTAAATGTATATTATCTAAATATATATACATATATATTGATTGTTTCATTACTTAGTTTCTGGTCATAATAAGGCTTGACCAGTGCACATTTGTGTTAAAAAGTGTTCAATACAATTATATTGTAGAATTTTTAATATTTTCCATTTGTAAACGAGTTATTACGCGACCTAAGTTTCTACCATGAGTGGTGTCTTCAGGTGATTTGCAATAACTAGTAAATAATAAACTAACTAATAAATAATAATTAACTAATAAATAATAAACTAAATTTATAAATTTGCAATAACTAATAACTAATAAATAATAGTTATGGCAAATCGCCTGAAGACACTACTCATGGTAAAAACCTAGGTCGCGTAATAACTCGTTTACAAATGGAAAATATTCAAAAGTTCTACAATATAATAGTACAGAACACTTTATATTATATATACATATATATAAACATAGAATTTATGAATAATCGACTCAAAATATATCAAGGTTTTGATCGTCAGAGTCAAGACAAAAATAATTACCTGAATGCTGATTAGCGAAACTAGAAGTCGGTTTTTGATAAGTATCCTGAATGTATTTAATTTTTTAGCAATTATGATTGCTCAAGATATCTATTAACAACTTAATACACAAATTTTTACATGTATCAACAGATGTTGTAATAAATATATATAGTCATCCGCAGACAGTCCTGTTTCGCTGTATCTCAACTCATCAGTACGATATGTGGCTGATTCAAACCGAGATTGAAACCTAACCGATTAGATATCAATCGGAGATTCTATCTCTAAGCCATCGGCGCACGGTATATAAAGACAGATGTTAGTGTATAATTTACACAACATAAATAAATGCTAGTAGCTAAAAGTGATAAGTTTATTGCTGAAGAACGATGCGTAAATACCGGCGAGAAGCCACTGTTTATATATATATATATATATATATATATATATATATATATATATAAACAGAGACTTGTATCCACACAAATAACGAATGGACTTAAATAAAGTTGACGTCATTATGCATGACCTTAGGATTCTTTCAGTTAACACATTATCAAAGGTGCTCGTTGGCAGAAATGTTAATGATAAATAAGACACAAAAATTACTCGTAGTAGGGAAGTATGAACACGTTTAAAAAAAAATGTTAATCAAAATAATTCACTGTATAGGGAGGGGGTAAACAAAGTTCCACAAGAGCAAAAAAATGGAAAAAGAAGTACAGTCACTCCAACAACAGTAAGTAGTGAATGAAATGCTCTTTCTGTCTGCACAGATTAGTTTGGTAGATTTTCAGATACACAGCCTCCAAAACACGTAACTGATAGGCCGAGTCAAAAGATATATATATATATATATATATATATATATATATATATATATATATATATATATATATTAGTTTATGAGGGTACCAAAAGAATCCGTCATAGCAGAAACTTTTCTAAATACTTTTAGTTTGAAAGTGATTTACATTTTTTTAATTGTTTCGAACTTTTTCATTAATTTAACCGTATTCAGACAAATATGGGTTTTTGACAATTTTTAAAATTATTATCTTGTATGTGGATGACTAATATATTATGCTTTCATTACGATTGAGATCTCTGGAGAAGAAAATTTTAAAAACAGTTAAAAAACGGCTATAATGCGTGACTCTTCAGAAATGAATTGAGAGTTCTCTCGGTGACTGGCGTCTGTATACACTGCTTATATACAAGACGTTAAAATATCCCTTCTCTGATGCCATGCGCCGATGGCTTAGTAGAGACTCCGACTGACACCAAATCGGTCGAGTTTCGATCCCGGCCAGAAGCAAGTGGATATGTCTAGCCACTCTGTTGAGCTGTGATACAGCGAAACGGGCTTGTATGTGGATGACTAATATATATATATATATGGGGGGTGTAATCCACCGACACCGTTAATTGGAAGCTATATGTTTCAAACAGAGTGTGTATTTGGAATGGCTGGATGCTTGTATAATTGATTTATTTTTTCCATAATTTTCAGGGATGAAAGACTTAGTGTTACAATGCTCTTAAGTGAACTTAATGCTTGTAATTAAATTACAATTATGGGAACAGTAATTTGTCTTAAAATAAGTCTCTACTGTTTATTATTCTTTTCATTAAATCGGAACCGCCATTTGTTCATCCTCCATGTTAAATGTCTCACCAAAACCACTTAAAAACTACTTAAATAGTTATAACTAAGAATTTCAATTCTGTTGATCATTGATTACAGTCCATATCTTTCATCTGCATGTACCCTAACTAAAGTTTAGCTCAGTGCTACACAAACCCTCATTTGCACATTGACCCATCTACTATCTTCTATCCCCGTGGAAGACTTCACCGACACCAAGGGGGTTGGTAGAACCCTGTTTGACGATTCAAAGTATAGACGAATCCTTATTACTAGTGGAAAATTTATTCTCACCTGTAGCCAATTTTTAAAAAGAATATACGTTACGTTAGAAGTATCTTCATAAAAAGAAGTCCAAAGTTCCGTTCTCTACTCTTGACGTACAAGAAAAACCTCTACAAAAATAAAAACAAGCCTAGAATTTCTATTAGTATATAGAATGAAACAAATCGCTTTTATTAAGTGTGTACTGATTAACGCATTGGATATCGGCTCGGAACGAGAAATCGGGGAGCCGAGTTCGAATTCCAGCCGAATTCATTGCATTCACTTGCGCACAAGTACCCTTGGGAAAGGTATTAATTCGTCTCTTCCTTCCAGTTATGGGTTAAATAACAGGACAGATTGGGTTCTATAGCCTTGGTCGGCAACCAGTCTACCGCAGAAAGCAATGGCAACCTACTGCGGGATAATCTTCTGCCCAGTCAGTCATGTCTCTTTCGAGACATGATCGCCAAAGCGTGTATCACGTATGGCACTTAACTGTCTGACTGATTGTTATCCGGTTTTTTATTTCATATAACCCCAAGCAAGACGATAATGCCACGAAGACGCAATGAAATACTTGAAGTGAAAGATAATGAAACGTTGATGAGGAGAAAAGACAATAATGACAGATTTCAGGAAGGCATATTTGCATTTGTATATTGAAGATCGTGATCGAAGGAAGAGAAGCAAGAAACCACAGTCGACAGGGTTCCACAGTCGAGAAATGTGACAAAATAAATTATTAGGTTAAAACGTATACCTAGCTAATTTAACAACAAAACGATGAAACATTACTTAAAATCAAGTGGCATTCTTAAAATCATGCGTTCGATGAACCAAGGAGAAAAGGCTATTAAAATAATTGTCATGGACATATTTACAGAAAAAACAGAGGGAAAGCATTTTCACCGTGGTTGTAAAAGAACAAGATATATTATGCATATCACTATTTAGTAAAAGCTGGACAGTCTCCTTAGAAAACACTCTCAGCAATAGAAATGGTATTCTACCGAACGATGTTGAGAATAACCCAGAATATGTGAGAAACGAATTTTTAGCGAAAATGTAAACACAAGGACACTTATACTTAATATCAGAGAGAGTCTGTTGAAATATCTAGCGCATATAATGAGGAAAGAGGGTTTGGAAAATTGGACACTTACAGGACATACTGAAGACAAGATGGACAGAGGAAAAGGATATATAACCTATTTAACGAGCTTGTGCAGACTTGATGGCAGGTTTTAAGAGAAATAGTAAAAAGAGAGCTATCATCGCCACCATCCTCAAGAGACATAACCCATAGAGGAATATAAAGATCCAGTATGCTGCAGTATATACCGTTATATACATTCTCTCTCTCTCTCACTCTCTCTCTCTCTCTCTCTCTCTTTTCTACCAAGGCAGAGTTGTTTTCCGTTCAATAATATTCAATACCGTTTAGATTTTATCACTATATTGCTTGCAGTTTTCTGTCCGTGATACGCTTTCCTGTCCAAGGTGCCTTACGGCAAGAAAACACCTCCTTCATCCCCCACCTCAAATGCCAACCATAACTGATGCCAGTGTTATCGCCGCCCAATTTACAAGCAATTTATCCAGGTAATAAAAGACATCCAAGGCTTAGAGTGGCCGCTTTCAAAATGCGGATTCTGGCCTGATTGCTTGCATATAAATCAATTACGTTTGCACTGGCGAAGCTGGAGATGGTTTCGGATCGTCACGTGACGCGATTCCTCAATCGAAATCCCAATATTCAATCACTAAAAATAGCGGATTTCACCATGCTTCTCTCCTATCTATTTCAGTTTATTCATATCTATCTCGCAATATAGATAGATAGATAGATAGATAGATAGATAGATAGATAGATAGATAGATAGATAGATAGAAAAAGATTGATACAGTGATTGGAAAATGGTTGTAATTATTTCCGTAGTCATTATTTCCGTAGGGATTTCGAAACACACTGTGTGTTCTGGCACAGATTTAAGTTATCTTTAATAAAAATCAATTGGAGTTAAATTTCGATCCATCGCTTCTGTTCCAGTTCAAATAAAGAACAGAAACAACAACAAACAATTTTCTATCTTTCTCAAAATCTAAAATTCACATTGGAATTTTGCGCTTTATGTTCTTAATGTAGACTGGAACCCACACACCCACACTCACATTCTTCCTTGATTAAATCTTACCGAACAGGTGGATTGAACAAAGAGGTTTCGTAGCGTACCATCAGCATTCACCAGATCTCACATAACTAGACTATTTATTTATGGGGATAACTAAAAGATAAAATATAGGTTAACAAACCTGCAACAGTCGCTGTATTGAGAGCAGCCATTTAACGCGAATGCACACAAATAGCAAATTAATTTTTTCGTGAGGTTTGTGATTTTTATTGCTTTGTGTTGTCAGCAGTGCCTGGGCCAGGACAGACGTCAGTTCGAAATCAGACGTTGACAAAACAATAAAATAATGCCAGTAGACTTTATTTAATTATGAAAATGATATGTATTTCAATAAACACTGATTTTACAATTCTTTAAAGCGTGTATAAATTTTCAGGGGACAATATATATATATATATATATATATATATATATATATATATATATATATATAGAGCCCAGAGGTAGAATTGCCGACTGACGCCAATTTGGTCGGGTTTCAATCCTGGGTTAAATGCAGTCCTGAGTCTAACCGTACTGATGAGCTGTGATACAGCGAAACAGATCTGTCTGCGAATGACTATTTACGCTCTCACACCCTGATTGAGCACTCTGGAAGAATGGGAGACTTTGAAAAACAGTAGATACTCTGGCATGTACGCATCGCTCATTCAGTAATGAATTTGAGCCCTCTGATAATATACACGCTAAAAGGTCTGCCATCTTCTACCGAGTGCCCATAGCCAAGAGGTAGAATCGCCGACTGACGCCAGTTCGGTCAGGTTTCAATCCTGGGTTAAAAGCAATCGGAGTCTAAACGTACTGATGAGCTGTGATACAGCGAAACAGATCTGTCTGTGGATTACTATATATATATATGTAAAAACCTCGTCTGATCAATAGGCTATTCATGGTGGAGTGGTTAAGACAGTACCGGATCAAATGGTAGCTTCTCCTCTGTAAATAGGGGTCGCAGGTTCGAATCCTGCTGGATAGCACACATTTTCGTAATAAAATTTATCGTAAAATAATCAGGCCGGTAGATATAAATATAAAATACTGTTTGATTAAAAACAGAATATCTACTTAAATACGAATATCGGTAAAAATAATTTCAAAATAATTCATTACAAATTGTCGGTGGGTTATAACCAAGTTTCGTTAAAATTCGTTAATTTCCGTAACATGTTTATATATATATATATATATATATATATATATATATATATATACACACTACCTGCCATAATTATTAGGCCACCCCTGTTTCTTTTTAAGAAATGATGTATTTCATACTATTTTTAGTATTTATTGCCAAGTGGAAAATTCTAAATGAAAATAGAATGTTTATTTTGTTATTATTACTTTGCAAAATTTTACAAATCAGGGAATCAAAGATGAACTCGCCCGAAACACCCTAATTCTTTCATTGATGAAACTTCTATATAGGTAATTATTAAGTATTAATAAATTCATTTGACGCACATGTTATTGTGCAGTATTAACAAAAGAGCCATTCTATTTTCATTTACAATTATTCACTTGGCAATAAATACTAACAAATAGTATGAAATGCATCATTTTTAAAAAATACTTGGGTTGCCTAATAATTATGGCCGGTAGTATATATATATATATATATATATATATATATATATACATTAATCATTTCACTCCAAGCAAACTTAATGAGCCTGAAAGAATATAAGAAAAATTATTATTAATTAGGTGGAACAGTATTAGAACGAAAATGAATAAAAAATAATATATCGAATGACATTTATATTTATGAAGAACAAGTTTGGTCGGAGAGCAAGAATCCGAAAAAATGTTCTAGAATCTAAAAGCTTGATAACAAAAACTGTTAGCATAGAAATTACGGTTATATCGATGCCATTTCAACTGTAAAATGATGGGGCCCTGCTGCCAATCTAGTAATGAGATTAAATCCATAAAGTGTAGGTAACATAGTGGAGAGTGAACCATTACCATGAAAGCGGTGGTGTGCCAGGTCAGGACCAAAGACATTGCAGATTCTTTCTTAGATTTTATTTTTTATTTTAATATTTTTATTTTTTATATTTCGAATTCTGCGGGAGGTTGCATATTTTCCTAACAACATTTCTCGAATATTCAGTCTAGTCGATACATATACATATACTGTTTAATTATTAGTAAAAAATCAGAGTATCTAATTAAATATGATTATTCATTAAAAAGTATTCAGACAAATTTAAATAAATATGTCGGCTAATACCATTTCATAAGATCTCGCAAGAAATATAACAACGTTTTTCCTTTTGATTCAAGTTACTTTTTAATAGATACATTTTCATAACTGTATATATCCAGCAGTGTCATATGACTCGGCCAGTTTTCGTAGATGTTCATTACAGCACGAATGAAAATTTTGACTGGTATGACATCTGAGGCGACGTAACTGGAAACCTCAACTGATTGTTTACGTTATTTTTATTTCATTTTATCTTTTTATTTTATAAACCTCCATATTTCCTGAATCATATTTATGAATTCCTCCTTCTTAAGTTGTTTCTCAAGATCTATATGCGTCTGTGAGCGTAGAACGTGCGAGTATGTGTATAGGCAGGCTTGCAGGCGCGTGTGAATATACGTATGTGCGAGTGTATGTGTATTATTAGTATACTTTTTCATATATATGTATACAACAATGTAAATAGATCTCAATAGATAGATAAGCCGAGAGATACGTGGATATCAAAATATTACACACACACGCGCGCGCGCATATATATATATATATATATATATGTATATAAATATTTATATTTTATTCATATTTATATACATATCTATTTATATACATATATATATATGCATATATATATATATATTTATTTATATATTTATTTATATATATATTTATTTATATATTTATTTATATATATATATTTATATATATATATATATATATATATATATATATATATATATATATCCTGTCTTCATCACCCCTGGTCGGCTGCTGGTAAAGACAGAATATCGCACGTGCTAACACACGTTGTATGTTACATATATATATATATATATATATATATATATATATATATATATATATGCCAATAGATAGATAGATAGATAGATAGATAGATAGATAGATAGATATTCTCAAAGACAAACACATATAAATATGGTTAGATACACCATGGTGCAAATTTATTGGAACCACATGTTTAGTTTCTTTTCTTTTATCATATGGTCGGTTTTAGACCCACTTTAATGACAGGTTGTAATTGATTTCTATTTTGTCTTCAGAGTCGTTCAGGAGCAGTGCTGTGCAGTAATAAGATTCTATTTTCGGATTGTTTTATGAAATTTGTTTGGCTCTGAAAAATATTGTCTCATCCGTGATTGCGTCACATTTTATCACGTCTAAACACTATTGTCTCGATTGTCGGTTAGTTACCCCATGGCCCTTGTCTGCGATGAACCTTACTCTAAGGAAGAGTACAAAAATTGGAATCCTGCATAATCACACTGGCAAGACTTACACAGAAATCGAGAATGTTGCTTGTGTCAGTCTAAACTATCAGTCTTGTCATGTAAGCAATGGAACTAACTGGACCCATCAGTCCAAAACGTAAAGAACAATGCAGACGGACGAGAAAAACAACGGAAGAAGACAACGTATACGTGATCAGGGAAAGTGTAAAAGATATTAGGAAGACATCGTTTTGTTTCAATTAATTTCCACAAGGATGTAGATATTCCAAAAGAATATATATATAAATATATTTTTTTAATTTTTTAATATAAAAAAACGTATATATACATAGGGTCTGCAAATAAATAATTTTACGTTGAGCGCTCTGGCTGATTCAGTTTTAATACTTAATTTTTATCATCAGTATTTCATCATCAAGCCATTTACTTTTAGATTTGAATATATATATATATATATATATATATATATATATATATATATATATAGTTATTCACATAGAACTCTGTTTCTCTTATCACAGCTCATCAGCTTGGCTATACATTCCCTTGCCTCCAGCCAGGATGGAAACTCGACCGATGTGGTCTTAGGATGAGGCCATACTTCCTAAGCCATAAACGCAGGGAATGTGAGAGAGGAGGCAATTTTAGCGAGTTATATATATGCCGTGTATACACGTATATATGTATGTATGTAGATAGATAGATAGATAGATAGATAGATAGATAGATAGATAGATAGATATTAACAATGACAAACATTTTTAGATAGATATTAAAAATAAAAACTGATAGATATAAATATGTTGAGCTATCTATCTATCAAGCTAGCTAGCTAGCTATCTAGATAGATTGATCTTTCCAATGACACTCTCTTAAATTGATTTATAGATAGTTATTCACAATGACAAACAGATAGATAGATAGCTAGCTAGCTAGATAGCTAGATAGATAGATAGATAGATAGATAGATAGATAGATAGATAGATAGATAAAACCTGTCAGATATGAACAGCATGATTTATATATATAGATAAATAGATTGATAATCAGAAGAGACGACACCAGAAATAATTGTATAAATAATTTTATTTTAAAATCTTTATTAGCCATGTCAGATTTTACATATTACATTTAAATTTACAGCCTCTGTTTATATTCATATAGGCAATATATTGTGTGAGTTTCATCATTTAATATTTCCACCCATAAGATTAATATAATTAGAAATTTGATTTGGGTTAATCAGCTTATATCTGGCAACCTGCTAGAAACAATAGTTTTAGTATAGGCCATAGAAATATTCATTTCATCATCACAGTATCACATATATCTGAATAAATTATTACTTCACTTAATTTACATGTTTATGCTGGTTACTTGACATTCTATAACGTGTCTTTCATCATTTGTTTTTCGTCTACTCTTTACATATTTACATTATTATTGTTTTATCTTTTCAGGTGAAACTCTTTTAATTTGGAAGCATTGACGAATATTAGACTTATAAAGCTGCAAGATAGATTCTGGCGAGAAATATCGTTTATCACGACACAATGAATCCACTTTCCTAGAAGCACATCTAACAGTTCATTCATTATACTCTTTCAAATTGATGTCAGTTGAAAACGTTAGCCCTAGAAAGCATCATGTGAGTGGAGGTTAGCTTCAGTCATGTATGGTAAACAGAAAGTTTTCTCTCACACGACTAATAGTTTTGGTGGCGTTAAAAATAACAAACCCTTCCTTGCCACTATTAACAACAGAATGTCGGTTCATTTTTTAGATCAGTTCATCTTATCGAAATTATCAAACTTGCTAATTCCTGTTATGACGGTAAAGACCTTTGATTGGGAGGTTATGAGGAGCTTGTAACCACATCTTAATTGCTGTTGTTTCCAGGTCCACCCTGACCCGCAGTGGTAGCACCTGTTAAGGTCTCAGGTATGGGCAAATAGTTAACCCCCAAACTGGGATCAAAGCACTATGAAAGTATTAAAATAAACTTTCATAGGAATATGTACATAAAAATAGACTTATATATAAAAAACATTCATTTTGATAGAAAATATTACCAACAATACATTTTTAAGGGAAAAAAATATTACTATAACGTATTTTTGAAGAAAAAAATTGCCAGAATACATTTTTGAAGGAAAGAAATATTACCAGTAATACATTTTTGAATACAAAGCTAGAAGACATAAAACAAAAAAAGAGATTAAGAAATTTTCATCAAAATATAAATCAAATTTCTCACAATAACCAAACGTTAAAAAAATGCCTTAAAACACCATCTTTCTGGCATTAAATAACCCACAGAGGTTGATATACCGTTAAAAATAAATGAAGCTCAAACTCAAACTTTCTATTAAGACAGAAGTGAATACTCCTGTCATCAGTATAAATATTCTTTTTTTAGAAATGATGCTATCAGCTCTGCCATTCTTGAAAATTACGAACAACGTAGACCTAAGGATATAGCACTGAGGAATGCTTGCATTAATGCAAAAATATTTCGAATAGTGAACGTTTAAGACAACTATCAGTTTACGGTTTGATAAGACTAAATCTGTTCAAAAATTCGTCTCGAAATACCACAATATTTCAGCTTGTGAAAAAGACCATCATGCTAAATCATTTAAAATGTCTTCGATATATGCAATGTAGCAATCAGTATTACATCAGCGGTTGGCTCGAGGCCATATTCTAAGAAGAAGAAAAACCCTAAAAGGTCAGATGTTTATGCAATTCAAAGTTGATTAGAGCCCTTAGTATTTGACATATTAGCAACAACGAAGTTTTGCTGAGGATGTAAACGAAAAGGAAACTGATACATTACATCATGAAAACACAGCTAAAGTTTCTGGAACATGTAATGAGGAAGGAAGGCTTGGAAAATATGCTACTCACTGAGGGAAAGAATGACAAAGCAAAGTAACATGTGATGGGCTTGATCAAGTGGACAACAGCAATATCTGGAAAGAGTAACAAGAGAAAGAGTATTAAGAGCTACAGGGGATATGAAAATGTGGAAGGCCTTTATCGCCTACATCTTGAAAGGACATGGTACATTAAAGGAGTATTTTGCCGAAAGTAGAAGGCTAAAAGGCCGATAGTTAGAAGGATCAGACAGTTCGACTTCTTAAAGACCGGAACTACGGAAGGAAATTTCCAACAAGCAGGAAGACGCCCGGTTCACACTCCACCCGCGTCTATTGAACGGGTGAAGAGGCTCATCCCTTGTTCCCTGTTTAGGATGTGGTTTCCGGCTTTCTCTTTTCCAATCTTCTCACTTTAGTTTTTTTTTCAATTGGAGTAGATAGATCTATCTATCGCCCGGTTCACACTCCACCCACGTCTATTGAACAGATTAAGAGGCTCATCCCTTGTTCCCTGTTTAGGATGTTGTTTCCGGCGTTCTCTTTCCAATCTTTTCACTATTACGTAGCCCCCTGCACATCAGTGGCGTTACCGCCTTGCTCGGGGTGATACGATAAGAAAAAAAAAAAAAAGACAATAATTCTCAATAAATTTGTTGTAGAGTTTAGAGAGAAGAGAAGCCAGATCAGAAGCGCTTGATGTAAAGCGTATTATATAATATCAATTCGACATGCTTTGAGTGGGGTACCCAGGTTCCGGCAGAAATAATGAACATTATATACTTTTGTAGGCAAGGACTCAAATATTCAACTAAATGAGAAATGCTATATCTATATATATATATATATATATATATATATCTACGTAGTTTATCTACATAAAATTTCCTTGCGAAATAATGTGGAATGTAATGAATAATAGTTCGGAATTAGAAATCGGAGAGGCGAGTTCGAATTCAATCGGGTTCATTACATTTATTTACGTGCCAATTGCTATGGCTTGAGTTGGCTACCATTCTATTTAAGAAAGAAATGACAGCCTAGCCAGTCATCAATTAAAAGGGTCATGAATGCGCAAGCGTATATGACTTAACTGACTGATAACTTTGTATTATGGACTCTCCGGTCGATTTCGATTGATGAGTGTCTAAGTCAGTTAGACTGCCACACAAAGATCTATTTAAAGTGATGAAGGCTTGTCTAGCATCATCCACACTTTTTGTAACTGCTGATAACAAACAGTCTGTGTCAAAGTTCGCCACAGATCGCATAAACAGTAGACTTCAGTTATTGAACCCATAACTGGAGGGAGGGGACGGATTAATACCTTTCCCAAGAGTACCACTGCGCAAGTGAATGCAGAGTGTTCGACTGGAATTGGAACTCGGCACACCGATTTCCTTTTCCAAGCCGACATCCACCTCACCACAACGCACATTCGTCAATAACTTTGTGTGTGTGTGTATATATTATATATATATATATATATATATATATATATATATATATATATACACTCTGGAAGAATGGTAGACTTTGAAAAAACAGTAGCTACTCTAGCATCTACGCATCGCTCATTCAGTAATGAATTAGAGCACTCTGGCAACTGGCGTATGATCCACACGCTAAAAGTCTGCCTTCTTCTACCGGGCGCCCATAGCTCAGAGGTAGAATCTCCGACTGACGCCAATTCAGTCGGGTTTCAATCCTGGGTTAAAAGCAATCGGATGTCTAATCGTACTGATGAGCTGTGATATAGCAAAACAGAACTGTCTGCATGGCATATATATATATATATATATATATAGGTCGGGTCAAGAACTGTCCATGTAAGGATTAGCGTGCGTATGAGAAGATTAGCGTGGGTCTCAGAAGACGAGCATGTATGCCTACGCGTGCGGTGGGTGTAATTTGGTTCTGTCTTTTATTACTGCGAAATCCGATAAGACGAAAGAAAATTAAAATTAAAATAGAAAGGAAAAACTTTACTCTTAACCGAACTATTTGTCTACGCGCGCCTGTAAGAAACATTACGATGAATATTCCGTTCGGCGGAGGAATCTTCAAGCAAGAATTCTCGGTGAAAGGCTGCAAGACATTTTGAAAGCCGAGACCAAACAGTCAATACAGTAATAATGACTTTTATATGAACATCTATCGTCATTGCGTCTTGTTCTTCTTCCTTCCTTTCTCCTGATATTCTGCCGCATCAGCTCAATGCGGGGTTGGGTTCTGGTTTTCAGGCGGTTGCCATAAACCTCTCAGCAGTCAGCCAATTCCGATTAATTTCATTTCATCCAGAAACTATTCCGTTATTTTCACGCATTCCTTTATCGCGCGATTCATTTTCTCGTCATCTTTTACGATTTCCTTGGGTTGAGTTCAGTTTCCTTTTTCGTATCTTCTTCTTCTTCTTCTTCTTCTTTCTTTATCATTTTCTTTTTTCTTTTTTTTTTCTTCTCTAACTATTCTTCATTGATTTCTTCTTCTTCAAATGTCTTTTTTCTTTAATCTTCAGCTATCATTTCTTTTGTTCTTTTTTCTTTATTTATTCATTATTTCCTTTTTTCTTTTTTCTTTCTTTTTCATTTTCTTTTTCTTTTTTGCTTCTCTAACTATTCTTCGTTGCTTTCTTCTTCTTCAAATGTCTTTTTTCTTTAATCTTCAGCTATCATTTCTTTTGTTCTTTTTTCTTTATTTATTCATTATTTCCTTTTTTCTTTTTTCTTTCTTTTTCATTTTCTTTTTCTTTTTTGCTTCTCTAACTATTCTTCATTGCTTTCTTCTTCTTCAAATGTCTTTTTTCTTTAATCTTCAGCTATCATTTCTTTTGTTTTTTCTTTATTTATTCATTATTTCCTTTTTTCTTTTTTCTTTCTTTCTTCTCTCCTTATTTCCTTTCTTTCTTTCTACCCTTCTTTCTTTTTTCATCTTCTTCAACTATAATTCCTTCACCATTTTCTTCCTCTATCCATTTTCTTCTTTTTGCTTCTTAGTTATTCTTTCATTTTTTTCATTTTCTCTTTTAACTATCCTCTTATTTAATTCTCTCCTATTTCTTGAATTCTTTCAATTTCTTCTCCAACTATCTTTCTTTGATTCTTTCTTTCTATTTTAACTATATTTCTTTCTTTCATCTTCTTCAAGTACCCATTCTTTTTTGCTTGTTTTTTTCTTCTTTAATTGTCATTTCTTTCTTTCTTTCTTTCTTTCTTTCTTTCTTTCTTTCTTCTTCAACTATGCTTTCGGCTTTCTTATTCTTTAACTATCCATACTTCTTTTTTTGTTGCTTGTTTCTTCTTTCAACTATACTTTTGTTCTTGTTCTTCTTTAATTATTCTTTCTTTCTTTCTTTCTTTCTTCTTCAACTATACTTTCGGCTTTCTTATTCTTTAAATATCCATTCTTTTTTTTCTTTTTTTCTTCTTTCAATTTCAACTATACTTTTGTTCTTGTTCTTCTTTAATTATCCACTCTTTCTTTCTTTCTTTCTTTCTTTCTTTCTTTCTTTCTACTTCCACTATACTTTCGTTCTTCTTGTTGTTCTTCAACTATTCATTCTTTATTTCTTTCTTTCTTCTTCAACTATACTTTTCTTCTTCTAATCATTTCCTATCCTCTTTTTTTCATTCATTCCTCATCTTGCACTTTTATAATTAATTCTAGCGTAAAGATTTTTATATTTGACCATATTTGGCTGTTTTAAATACATACAGGAATTATTTTCAGTTAAAATAAATTTTTATTATGGAAAACTATGTGCGTTGTGGTGCACTGGATATCGGATTACGCGCAAAGGAAAGGTATTAATCCGCCTATTCCTTCCAGTTATGGGTTAAATAACAGGACAGATTGGTCGGCAACCAGTCTACCGCAGAAAGCAATGGCAACCTACTGCGGGATAATCTTCTGATTATCTTTCGAGACATGATCACCAAAGCGTGTATCACGTATGGTACTCGACTGACTATCGCTCATTTTCTTTTTCATTAAAACAACAAATGAAGTAGTTTGGTTTTGATTCGTACACGAAGGATTTCGGTTGTATATATAGTCACATCACCGTAAGCATCACTCACTTCTGTTTTATGTGCCCTGTTTTTTCAGGACTTAGACGATCCATGTCTCCCTATCCCTGGTGGCTCTTAGCAAGCTTTTTCCTGTTACACCACACAACCCTTGTTCTGTCATCTACTGTCCAGGCCCTTCAAATATGTTACCCGATATTGCCCAAGCCCTTCTTCCTCATTGCATGTAATCAACACTTCAACTGTCTCTTCCTTATGCTCAGTATTAATATCCTTTTCGTTTCCATCCTTTCCAAAACCTCATCATTGATCACATACTTAATTCTTGATATCCGCATCAGTCTTCTGTAGAACCACATTTCAATTGCTTCAAGTTTTTCCTTGATCTTTGATGAGATTGTCTAGCATTCACTGCCATATTGTAAAATTGACATCACATACCAGTCCAGTACTCTTTTCTTTGTTTATAATGAATATTTTCTGTCTCTTACTACTCTAATCAACTTCTGGAATGCGTCCTTTTTCTTAAAAACGTACACAGTTGTACAATAAGCGTCTGCGAGTGTTCTTAGCTAGGGTTTGTGTTGAGGTACCCCAGATAAATATCGAAAATCGATAATCGAAAGAATCGGGTTATAGAAGGAGTGGTCCGATTTTAATCAAATTTGATACACTCATAGACAAAGACATAAGAAACGATATTCAGGAGTTTCAAGGTTGCACTTCTTACAATAGTGCAGAAAATCGATAATATATATATAAAAGGCAAGATATTTGTGTGTGTGTGTGTGTGTGTGTGTGTGTGTGTGTGTGTGTGTGTGTGTGTGTAAGTTTATCTGCCTGTATGTCTGTATTTTTTTCCAGACTTTTTATTTTAGTTTTTGCTTCGGGTTTGGCTCTAATAGGTATAATTGTAGTTCTTAGTCTCAGCCATGATAACATTTACTCAGAGGAGTTATTTAGCCTTCAAAATTCAGTTTACGACGAAAAATCTTATTTGATATCGATACCAGGAAATCAAAATTTGACTTACGTCCATTCATTTTTCTGTCAGTCTACGGTTTCGCTTTAACTGGAAACAACTGTTGCTTTTAAGTCGTTCGTGCCAACGTCCAAAGAGTCTGAGCTCCAGAACCATGGATTAGTTTTAAAGCTTTCCTTACACCCAAGCAACTCCGGGCTATATATATATATATATAAGGAACAGATTTTATTAGTTTTTTATAAATAAAAATGTTTCTTTTAATTTTAATTTTAAATTTAAATTTAGAGTTTTTATGTACATGTAACCTTAAAATATTAAAAATTTTCATCTTTTTATTAAAAAAAGCAGTCATTTATCTCTGTAAGATTTAAGTCCCATGAACATCGAGTGAACTTGTATTCAAATCTATTAAACTGTCAGTACCTGATGATTGCATAACGCATGAAACTACGAATCGTGCAATAAACGTAGGGTAATACGTATATTTGATACTGATAATATATATATATATATATATATATATATATATATATATATATATATTAAAGACTCAAAGTTTGAGGGAAAATTTTATAAATTGGCCCCGAAAGTACTTGTTTTCCTTTTTAAATTTGATAAAATTATTATTAATAATTTAGAAATAGAGAGAAAAGACATTAATTATTTTAATTAGAACTGTTATTAGGCAAAAAAAAATGTTATGATGAAAGTATGGTATTGTTCTTTTATTCTTGATTGCTGCAGCTCAAATTGTTGGCATTCTTAGCTAATGTTTCTCAAAGAATAAGTTTGATAATTCATTGCATTCGTTTCCTCAATTCAATCGATTTAATTTTTTTTTCTTCACTCTGAAGTCAAGTTTATTCCTTGTAAATTCCGGGGCTTGGTTTCAAACTTTCGAACTGCAGTGTACATATATTTGATAAAATAAAGTTTATAATTTTTCTATATTTATGGGTTAAAGTGGTCATTATCAGGGATAGAATCTATGTATATATAAAAGTAAATATTAAAGTCAACATCCAAAGGCCAGAGTCTGTTTCATGCTTAACACAAGAACACTAACCATCGCTTTTGTTCGGTCGGTATCACCACAATATATATATATATATATATATATATATATATATATATATATATATATATTACTTAAAACAATATTTTAGTGAAAGTTCAAATTTGAGTATATTTTCTCTTTATATTAAACTGTATTTATTTCTTCCACCGGTCTGCAAAATCGATAAAAATTAATAAAGTGTATATGTCCATTAAAAGTATTCGAACCTCTGTCTTCTTTTGTAAAAAAAAACTGCCGTCTGATGGGCATGCTTGTATTACTCGGCCATAATCTGTTTTCACCATAAAGAAGATTTCTATTTTCTCCTTAAAATGCATTCATTCAGATTTTTTCTCAAAACGCATATATGCACAGTTTCTTTTCCGAAACGTAAACAATCTAATTTCTAAAGAATTAAACGAATTTTTAACCTGTCATATTCTTACTACGGCAAACGTTATTTTAAGTAGATATCCGTATTTGGGTAGACAGTTCATATATTTTAAACAGTATTTATTTCCTTTACCAATTTCCGAAACCGAGAAAAAAATCCGGTAATTTTTTTCTATTTATTCAGTGAGTAGGCTGCCCAATAAGTCAGCTTTTTTTTTTGTTTTTTTAATCATATCACCCCGAGCAAGGCAATAACGCCACTGATGTGCAGAGGGCTACGTAAGCGTGAAAAGATTGGAAAAGAGAAAGCCGGAAACCACATCCTAAACAGGGAACAAGGGATGAGACTCTTCACCTGTTCAATAGACGTGGGTGGAATGTGAACCGGGTGATAGTTTAGTCTATCTACTCCAATTGAAAAAAAAGAAAAAAAGAAAAGAGTGAAATGGTTGGAAGAGAGAAAGCCGGAAACTACATCCTAAACAGGGAACAAGGGATGAGCCTCTTCACCTGTTCAATAGATGAGGGTTGAGTGTGAACGGGGCGATAGTTTAGTCTATCTATGCCAATTAAAAAAGAAAAGAAACGCGTGAAAAGATTGCAAAAGAGAAAGCCGGAAACCACATCCTCAACAGGGAACAAGGGATGAGCCTCTTCACCTGTTCAATAGATGAGGGTTGAGTGTGAACCGGGCGATAGTTTAGTCTATCTATGCCAATTAAAAAAGAAAAGAAACGCGTGAAAAGATTGCAAAAGAGAAAGCCGGAAACCACATCCTCAACAGGGAACAAGGGATGAGCCTCTTCACCCGCTCAATAGACGTGGGTGGAGTTTGAACCGGGCGATAGTTTATTCTATCTACTCCAATTGAAAAAAAAAAAGAAACGAGTGAAAGATTGGAAAAGAGAAAGCCGGAAACCACATCCTAAACAGGGACCAAGGGATGAGCCTCTTCATCTGCTCAATAGACGTGAGTGGAGTGTGACTGGGATTCAAAAAAATGGTATAGGTAAAATTTTTGTCTTGAATATACGATCATCCTTTGCTTGTGACATTATTTTTGCCAAAAAAAAAAATGATAATAATAAATAGATACAGAAAGTTTTATTAAAATTTTAAACAAAAAACATTTAATTCATTCTCTTTGCCAAAGACTTCAGCTTCAATTGCATTCCACGGAGCATGTTTAAGTGCCATATGTGATACACGATTTGGATGATCATGTCTCTTTCGAGACATGACTGACTGGGTAGAAGATTATCCCGCTGTAGCTTGCCATTGCTTTCTGTGGTAGACTGATTGCCAGCCAAAGCTATAGAACCCAATCTGTCCTATTATTTAACCCATGACTGGAAGGAAGAGACAGATTAATACCTTTCCAAATGATATTCGCGCGTCAGTGAATGATAGGGATTCAAACGAATTTCGAACTCGGCAACCCGATTTGTTTTTCAGAGTCGATATTCACGCTTTATATATATATGTATATGTGTGTATAATGCCGGGATGTGGCTTCTCTCTGTCTCTTCTACAAATATTTTCATGGTTTCTGCTCCGGCGAACTTAGGTCAATAATGCTCCTCCACAAGAATTTACTCGTGCAACCAGACTGGAAATAAGGTCCCACCCTTTTACAGTTAAATCAACCAAATGCAATCGCCCATTCTACTCCACCATCTTTTCTCGCACTTTCCCACATGTGGGACACCCTTCCGTATACTTGCTTTTCTGACGGTTACAACCTCCATGAATTTGAAATCAATGTCAATTCTGTTCTCTTATCCACTTGACTCCAGTCCTTTCTACATCACCCCGTGTATCTTGTTCTTTTCCTTTCTCACTACACCTTTGCAAGTGTCATCACACCTGTGTTCACATCCTTCTCTTGCCCTTTCTCTGACACCCCCTGTAACTGATTCGTCTTTCTCTTTGCTCTCTTCATGCCTAAACTTTTACTTTCTTCTGTAGCCCCTGCGCATCAGTAGCGGTGCCGCCTTGCTTGGGGTAAAACGATAAAAAAAGAAGTCGAAATTTTTATTCTTTAAAAAGTCATTAGTAGTTATAAATAAGCGTACCCCCCTATAATAGTTCACCATCTTACAGGGCAAATGGCTAAATACTCATTTAATTATTTGCTATTTTTATCTTCTCTTTCAATTCTCGCTTTTGGAACTCAGTTTTGGCTTCTTGCTTTCCAATTTAAATGCGATGTCAATAGTAATCTTTTGCTCTCTTAATTTCTGTTTTTTTTATTGTTCCCTCCCCTAAATTGTTTTCTCACACTCGTTGACTCCTTGCAACTTAGTCGCGTTATTTTCTTGCTTAGGTGAATTGAAAAAACATCAAAAATCATCAAACTTTATTATACTTTATAAATTCGCGTGTATATATTGCGCAGGAGAATATATATATATATATATATATATATAACAAATTGTGATAGCGTGACGGAGTCCATTCTTCTCCATGCAACTTTTTTTTTTCTTTTACTGATACTTCATAGAGTACAAGGCTCAAGTGACACTGAACTGAGTGATATTCTAACATGTGTAT
Source organism: Ascarosepion bandense (assembly GCA_037127315.1). Taxonomy (NCBI): domain Eukaryota; kingdom Metazoa; phylum Mollusca; class Cephalopoda; order Sepiida; family Sepiidae; genus Ascarosepion; species Ascarosepion bandense. The sequence goes on from JBBBDQ010000397.1 coordinate 1,573,090, forward strand.
GGAGGAGTAAGAGAGTGATATAAGTATGAGTAGGATATATAACGCTAGGCACTTCACTTACGCAATGCAAGACACAAAGGCCGCTGAAGATAGATGGTTACTGAGTGATATCGTAAGAAATGTGGAAGGGAATAACTGAGTACTACGCATATAACTAAAGATATACACTACCGGTCATAATTATTAGGCCATCTCAGTGTTTTAAAAAAAATGATGTATTTCATATTATTTTTTAGTATTTATTGCCATGTGAATAATTTTAAAAGAAAATATTCTTGGAAAAGGTATTAATCCGTCTCTTCCCTCCAGGTATGGATTAAATGACAAGACAGATTGGGTTCTATAGCCTTGGTTGGCAACCAGTCTACCGCAGAAAGCTAATGACAACCTACTGCGGGATAATCTTCAGCTCATTCAGTCATGTCTCGAAAGAGTCATGATCGCCCAAAGCATACATCACGTATGGCACTGACGTATGACTGACTAAATGATTGTGAACGTATCTTAACTAAAATTCGATCTCGGTTCTTTGACTTTTCATCTGTAGCCCCTAACTGTTTCCCAGCGAATCCTTTTTGCTATTACTTTTTTTTTAATTCCTCGCTTTCAAAAAGCCTTATTTTACTTCCTGTCAACACATCTTAGCATCGGTATCTTTTTCTTTCTTTAGAGATATTTGTTTAAATCAATTCCCCCATAATATTTTTCTAGCATCTCTATCTATCTCTGTATTTGTGCTACTCATCTGGACATCTTCATTTGATTCGGCCATTTCAATTCGTCTCCTCTCGTTTGTTTATTCCCAGAGGGATAATATTACCGCTTTGGTTGTTTGGCTAATGATGCGCCTGTAAAACAGAAATTACACGAGCCGTAGACCAAAAGCCGGGAGATAACGAGACAGAAATAGAAGCTCTCTTCACCGACATTATTATAACTAACAAACTACCATTGTGTTGGCTTTAGTCGCAGCGGCCATTTTCTACGCGTAATGCAGAGTAAATCTTTGCTTACTGGCCTCCGTCCATATCTGTTCGCTCATTTGTCTGTATTTATGTCCACGTCATAATTTATACTCACAAGACATCTTGCTTTCATCTTGACGTAAATTCCAAAATCCTATCTATCCTATTTTCTTGTGTATATTACGAGAAATTTTGAATATAAATTAGACGCAAAAAGTGGGTTGCTATTGTACACAAATACACGTTTTCAGATAAATTTTGCTGAACATAAAAATCTCTTATTTGAAACAGTAATATTTCAAATACACTCAGGACTACAAAAAATAAAATACGAAGTTAGGTGTTAATATGTTACCAATATTTTTCTTTAGAAATTAGTGGAACTGAATATCTTGTAGTGTGATATTCAAAATAGACTCCCCCTATCCCAACCATTGTAATAAAGACCGTTGTGTATATATTTACCTCACGTCACCTTTATGGAGAGAGAAATAATAGCGAGTCATCGTCAGCTCAGTTCATTCTCTTTATTAACAGTTATTAAACTTTACTACCAGTTATATAAGCTCTTTCACGCGTTTGTTTTGTAACAATGCCTTATTATTTTTATAATAATTCTGTCATCTAGTATAGAAGAATATATATATATATATATATATATATATATATATATATGTAATATAAATAATGGTTACTAATGGAAGTACATTCCACAGTTAGATATTTACTTATATAAAGTGCTCAATACAAAAGTAAGGCATAAATATATGGTAATTATCATTATAATATTAATAATAGAATACTGCAACTAAATAGCTAGAAAGTTTCGGTGTTTAAACACCACCATCAGACAGCAAAAAGTGGTTAATTTATTTTGTGATATATATAGATAAGGAGATTTAAAACATCAAAAATAGAAATAAAAATAAATAAAAACATAAGAATAAAGATGAAGTGATTGGAATGGAAGGTCATAACATTTTAAAGAATGGTGTGTGTACGACTCATAGACAGTAGTGTTTTAATGTTTTGCTACTAAAAGCCAGGCATCTCAAAAGTTATAAACCGAAAAAAAAGATGAATTAGAAAAAAAAAAAACACATAAAAAAGGATGAAAAAAGGAATAGAGAAAAAAAAGGAAGAAAGGGAAAAACAAGCAAAGAAAAATTCAGATTTTGGAAAAGATAAAACAAGCTAAATTATAGTAAATATATGAAAATAAAATAAAAACCATCAAAAAAGGTAAAAGTAATGACAAAAATTAAAAATCAAATATTAAAATATAAATAAAAATAAATACTTAAGAATATTTGTTCATAAGTTCAAATACAAGACTAATAGCAATTAAATGCCTAACTTTCATTGGCAAAATATTGAAAGACTACTCTGTATAAGTCATACGCACACAATTCTTTAAAATGTTATTACCCCCCTCCTCACTTAATTCAGCTGGCATTTTTAGTCTTGCGTCTTTATTTATTTTTTATTTTTTATATATTTTTAAAAATCTCCTTACCTATATATATGACAAAATAAATTAACGACATTTTACTGGCTGATGAGCTGATGATAGGGTTTTAACACCAAAACTTTATAGCTACTAAATTTCAGCATGCTCTTATTCTAATACTAATAATTACCATATATATATATATATATATATATATATATATATATACGGAGAAACAGATCTGTCTGCGGATGACGATTTACACTCTCACACCCTGATTGAGCACTCTGGAAAAATAATAGACTTTGATAAACAATAGCTACTCTGGCATGTAAGCATCGCTCATTCAGTGAAATGAATTAGAGCGCTCTAGCTATTGGGCGCGTATAATGATATGCGCTAAAAAGTCTGCTTACTTCCAACCGAACGCCCATAGCCCAGGTGTAGAGTCGCCGACTGACGCTATTTCGGTCGGGTTTAACCGTACTGATGAGCTGTGATACGGCCAAACAGATCTGTCTGCGGATGACAGTATATATATATATAGTGTTTCAAGGCAGCAAATAATTTTCTAAACATATACTGTTGAAATATAAGAGACAATGAATGTCTATTATGTTTAATCATGAGCCGTTCTAAACGTCGTATTTTGGCTTTAATTTCAGTTGAAAATAAAGTTTAAAATTCTCCAAAATCTGGATAACTTTTTGTTAATTTGTTTCTAAGCTTTCGGCTCACATGAGCCATCTTCAGAGAGGTTATTCTCAACACAAAATAAAATCGTCGGTGATGGTGGATGTTATTGTGTTACCGTCTTCATAATCTCTCTGAAGATGGCTCATGTGAGCCGAAAGCTTAGAACCAAATTAATAAGAAATTATCCAAATTTTGGAGAATTTTTGTCTTTATTTTCAACTGAAATTAAAGTCAAAATACGACGTTTAGAACGGCTCATGATTAAACATAATAGACATTCATTGTCTCTTATATTTAACAGTATATGTTTAGAAAAAAATATATTCCCTCGAAAACCAGTTCTATTATGATGAATATATCCGTGTGCTATACTATAAGAAAGTGTTCGAAAATCATACCACGAGTTAACAAAAGCCACATGAGTGAAATTGCGTTGATAAAACTATTTGAAAATGTCAATAGTTCTGCTAGTATGAAGTGAAAAATTATCGTCACCAATGGTTGATCGGCTTAGCCCTGTTCAACAACTGATCAGGCTAGATTATAAGCATTCCCCAGAAATTGTAAGTAAAGTCCGTAGTATAACTAGATGCAGTATAAACCACAGGTAGGCTCTATACAGATTAATATGTGCATTGGCGGATGTCTCCAACGGGGATTAGGTAGTCTTTCTAGCAGACAGCTTTAATCAGAAATGAGTAGAGAGTCTTTTTCTTTTTTCTTTTATGCCGTATCCCTTCAGGACGTAGGTGATGATGACCTCCCACATCTTTCTAATAGCTCTTAACAACTCTTCTCTTATGCCGCTCAAACACAGCACCATCATTGTTATTATTTCACCTTGACGAACACTGCCATTAAGAAGACATGACAATTGTAATCACTTAGGCACAAATAACGTTGAGAAAAATATTAATCTGTCTCTTCAGTTATGGGTTAAATAACAAAACAGATAGGGTTCTATAGCCTTGGTTGAAAATCAGTCTACCGCAGAAATCAATGGCAACCTAGTGCGGGATAATCTTCTGCCCAGTCAGTCATGTCTCTTTCGAGAGTTGCTCGCCCAAGCTTATGTCACGTGTGGAATTTAACTGACTGATAGTTAAAGTCTTGTACGGTTTGATATAAATTCGTACTCATGGTTAACGACGAACATGTACCCGACTTTATTTGTCATACATTAACTTTACAAGAGATAGATTTATGAGAAAGATAGAGTATTATTGTCATATTCTCGCTAGAGGTAAACTATCCTTCTTTTTCCTCAGACATGATAGAATTATAAGCCGAATATGCAACGTCTTTGAGGGGATAATTTACTTTTTTCTATGCTTCCGCTTTCTGGCGTGAGCAATGTCGCAGGTATATTGCTATTTTATCACAATTGCTATGGCAAATGTTCAGATGAGTACCGTTCTATCAGGCTTCACTTTTACAACGAAGTCACGTGATCTGCTCAATATCTTTACTTCTGCACATTTGTCGTTGAGCCATTCTTTTTTAGCCTGTCTGCATTTGCTTCTTATTTCCTTGTGTAGTTTCCTATATTCCATTCCATATCTTGGCGTCATTTTCTGTCTTCTTTGCATCATGTCGGGAATCTCTTCAGTCATCCACTCGTTTTTTCTTCTGCTTCTGATTTCTTTTGGAGCGAAGTTGTTTGCTGATGTCAACATCGATTCTTTTAGTAAGTCCCATTTTGAGTTTCTTTTATGAATTTGTTCTTCGTATTTGTTTTTTCACGCTCTTAATGTATTTCTTCTGCAGGTTAAGATCATTCACGAGCGTGTTGTATTTCAGTCTTAGTGCTACAATGGGCTTCTTCGTTCTCAGGAGTTTCACCCATAGTTTGCAGATGACTGGGACGTGGTCCTTTCCACAGTCAGCGCCTGGATAGGTTTTGCATTGCAAAATGCATTTCTGAATCCCCTGTTTATGGTTATGTAGTCTTTTTGGTTTTGGGTGTTGCTTCTTGGGCTTCTCCATGTCCATAGACATACTGGGTGTTCTTGAAACCAGGTATTAGTCATTACTTGGTCATTTGCTGTGCACCACTGGATCCATTTGTATTCCTCGTTCATTGCGGATCCCTATTCCAAAGTTACCGGTAGTCTTTCCTTCCCTCTCTTTACCTACCTTGGCATTCAAGTCACTCATTATGAATCTAATTTCTTGGCTTTTACACTGAGCCTTGTCATTGTCCAGAACGGAGTAGAATGATTCTATTTCTTCCTCACTTTAAACAAGAGGACTTTTTCAGAAAGCTGGCAGTATCCCAAAATATTTTAAAATTTCTTTGTCCAGTATTAAGCCAACTCCTTTTTCTTTATCTATGGTTGAGGCTACTGAAGTCCCCATTGTTAGGTCATCTGGTTTTGCATATTCACAGACTATAAAGGTTCAGTCTGTTCATTTCCTGCTTGACATTCTCGATTTCACCACAATTGTTGAGTGTCCTGGCGTTCACATCCCCAAGGTAATTCTTTCTTTGTTGTGCACTGTCGCAGGGTAATGGTCCAGAGACACCTGTTGTTCAAGTCGTTCCTTCCCGGATGACAAATCTTGGGAAAAAGTGTCCCCTTTACACCGTTGGTGCTAACAGTCGCCGGATGACGGTCAGATGACCCCTGTTGCCCATGTCGATCCTTACCGGGCGGGGAGTTGCTTCCTATGGAATTCCCCCGACTCACGCCGTTGGGTTTCATATATTTATTTTGAAAAGCCATGATAGTGCGCGGAATAGATAGTGAAGTGGTATTCTGTTGGCTTCTTTAAGGTGATTTATTGAGACACCATCTCTAGTTAGCTGGCCGTTGACACATTAAAACTTCTTCCACCTTCTGTAGATTTAATTTTTTTCCCTACGTGGTTGCTAACTTTCCGTAAAAAAAAGAACATGTGAGTGGGAGATAAAATAATAAATAATAAGTATATTCTTAGTATAAGTTAAAATGACTATGTACATAGAAGAAGATAATTTCAATTCTCCAGAGTAGCATTTGGTTACCAGTAGAGAGAAAAAGCTTGAAATTTTGTTCTTAATTTTTCAAAGGCAAACCTTTAGTCACTTTTTTGGATAACTTCAATCGATCGATCTTTAGTTTAAAAAGACCCAGAAAAAGACAAAGAAAAAGAGAGAAAGAGAAACATAAAGCAAGGGGGAGAAAAATAGAACGCTATGCAATATTTTACATTTAAAAAAATTAATTACATTTTAAATTAAACATTAATCTATAGAAATTGAAAAAAAATCTGAATGAAAAAAATTAAGATGGAACATTAAACACGGGTGAAGATTTGCAGACGTTCTTGTCTTTTCTAGTTTAGACTCGTTAAAACTAATTCGTTTCAAGCGAGACATACATAAGATAAATTCCGTACAAAGAAATCTATAATCTAAATAATTCTTACTTACAAATAAGAACGTTTATCAACATCAATGATTGGTCAAAATTTGGCAAATGCTCTCGTCGTTTACTTGCAAGAGACCCTTGGATATATATATATATATATATATATATATATATATATATACTTAAATAAAGTGAACGTCATGTTATACCAAATTAAAGGTAACTTTCAACCAACACCTTATAAAAAGTTTAATATATATATAAAAATATATATATATATATATATATATATATATATACTTAAATAAAGTGAACGTCATATTATACCTTAGGTAACTTTCAACCAACACCTTATAAAAAGTATATATATATATATATATATATATATATATACTTAAATAAAGTGAACGTCATGTTATACCTTAGGTAACTTTCAACCAACACCTTATAAAAAGTATATATATATATATATATATATATATATATATATATATACTTAAATAAAGTGAACGTCATGTTATACCTTAGGTAACTTTCAACCAACACCTTATAAAAAGTATACTTTGGCAAATCAGAACACAATAAGAGACACAGACAATATAACAATTGAGTAGGGAATTTGGAATGCGATTAAAAGCGACAGCTTTTAATTATAAACGATTAAAATTCAAATGTTGGGTGAAAATATCAAGTTCCACACGAGTATAAAAATGAAAAAGACTCTCACACCATCTCCGAGTTCTTGAGGATGTATTTATAAAAATTCACCAGCCTAGCCTGTGTAGACAGAAGAAGCACTTAATCTACTCCTTATGTTTGTTAGAAGCACTGTGAGTGTCTTTTTCATTTTTATACTCAAACTGTAATTAAAATTTTATGCTCTAAATGTAATTAAATTTTTTCTTTTTTTAATGTTTTCGACATTTATGTATATGTAAACATATATTGTTAAATATAACAGACAATGCTACGGCATCATATAACTTGAATTAAATTAAAGGATCTCAACACCAAGAAATGTCCTTGATGCTTAATTGCTCACGATTAAACGTAATAGACATTCTTTGTCTGTTAAGAATATATGTTTAGATAATTATCTGCTATCTGAATTCACTAAATTTATGTTACACAATGACGCAGCATTAAATGATCTCAACACAAAGAAGTTTCAATGATTTTTAGAACGACTCAAGATTAAGCGTAATAGACATTCATTGTCTGTTGTATTTAACATGTATAAATATGTACTTATTTTGCCACACAAACAATAATTAAAAATAAAACGTAAATAAATCAAATATAAAATAAACTTTAAAGAAATAAAACAAATTATATTTATTATATAATTATATTTATTATTTTTGTTATATAATGCAAACCACAAATATATCATTTTATCTGTAAATATAAAAGGAATATGTCTGTGTGTGTGTTTGTTTGTCTTCATTTTACGAACCCTATTCCTCCGAAACCCTTGGTCCGATTTCAAACAAAATTGAGACACGTGTCGATCATGACATGAAACATTAATATACGCAAAAATTATTTGAATCGATTAACGGTAAAAATCACCGAAACGCTTATAATTTACGAACTCTTCTCCTCCGAAATGCCTTATACGAATTTAATCAAAATCGGGTAACATGTAGAACAAGGTACAAAACATTGATATACACAAAAAAGTTTCGAATTCATTTACAGGGTTAGTAAAAATCAACGACAAATATAATTTTGGGTGGCCAATTGCACATTTTAAGCAGTCCTTCAAACTCGAGTCATTGGTAGATCAAAGTCTGATGCCTTGATATGCGAACAAACATTTCTATTAACATACAGGGTGCGGCAAAAATTAATAGAAAGTTTTGCTTTTTGTGAACGTTTTAGTCTCAGAAATGCGCAGCTGTATTCAGACAAAAATCGGATGTTTTGTAACTGCTACCTTATCATATGCCATAACACTTTTACGTTTTCTACAAGGTGCCAGACTTTCCGATATTGCAGGGGCAATAAATCCATTTCTTCTTCATAACGCCCGCCCCACGTTCTTCTAATTGTAAGTGCATCATTCCCGTTTATTGGCAAAATTGACCAAACATGAATCTTGGTAAATAAATGCAACAAAAACCAATATTTAATTCGCATTTTTTAACTTACGCGTCACAGCAGCCCTTTTGAATATATTTTTTTAATCATTTCACCCCGAGCAAGGCGGAAACGCCACTGATGTGCAGGGGGCTACATAAATGTAAAAAGATTAATTAGAAAAGAGTGAGGAGTACAAACTAGTTAGAAAGGAACAATAGAAAGCTGAGAAAGCAGGTGCGATGACAGATACATAGGTGGAGAGAAAGGGAAGGTTATACGGGGGTGGGGAGAGAGCTAGAGTCCAGTGGTTAGTAGATGAATATTGACTTTGTATTTAAATTTCTGGAGGTTGTAGCCATCAGGAAAGCAAGAATACGGGAGCGAGTTCCACAGGCGGGAAGTGCGAGAGAAGAAGCTGAAGGAGTAGAATTGTCGTCTGCATTTGGCTAACCTGACTGTGAATGGGTGGGACGCAGTTGCCAGTCTGGTTGCACGAATAAACACCTGTTGAGGAGGCATGCACTTGATCTTACCATTTGTACATAACCACTAAAAAATACCGAGCAACACCGGGATATAGAGCTATATTATTATATTTCTTAAAACTATATTTGTTATATAATGCAAACCACGATTCAATTATAAATCCACCTTTCTACAATTAACACTTTATCTACACCAAAATCAAATGGAAATCCATAAAAATAGCATACTAACATAATATTAATCGTAAAAATCGTGCATTATGCTTTGTCAAAAAGTAGAAATAATAAGTTAAAAAAACAAAATAAACTCTTAAACAAGAAAATAGAATAATAGGGAAAGTCTGTCATATAATCAAACACAAAAATAAATCCTTAATTTTCTACCTAATGCATTTATTAAAATAAACATATAAATAAAATAAATATAACCAAACCAACTTTGAATTAGCAAACAAAATAAATACAATACAAACTAATAAATACATACATGACCATAAACAACCTAAAAAATCAAAAATTCAATTATAAATTCAATTTTCCACAACTATAACTGATAATTATGATAACACAAAAACATATATATATATATATATATATATATATAGTCATCCGCAGACAGATCTGTTTCGTTGTATCACAGCTCATCAATACAGTTAGACATCCGGTTGCTTTTTACCCGACGGAATTGGCGTCAGTCGGTGGGTCTACCTCTGATCTATGGGTGCTCGGTAGACGGAGGCACACATTTAGTGTGTGATATACCCTGTATTCATACACCAATAACGAGAGTGTTCTAATTCATTGCTGAATGAACGATGCGTAGATGCTAGAGTAGATACTGTTTTTTCAAAGCTTACCACTCTTCCAGAGTGCTCAATCAAGTTGTGAGACCGTAAATAGTATATATATATATATATATATGTGTGTTTGTGCGTATGCGCTTATATGTACGTGCGTGTACAAGCGCGCATATGTGCATAAATGTATGTGTGTGTGCAAATGCAAGTATATACAAGCATTTCAAATTGAAATACTTTAAACGATGATACTTCGACGAACAATAACAATAAATTATCATAACAAATTCAAAAAAAAAGGAAGAAAAAAGAAAAAAGAAGAGAAAATATAAAAAATAACGACAAAGCTAAGACACACCACATCTGCTAAAATAGGAAATACGCGCATGAGCGTGCATCTACACACACGAACACTTACAACAATAGAATAAGCGAAAAATTGGAAATATTAACAGTAAATTGCGAAAAAGTGAGCAAAAAAATGTCCGCCAACGATACCCTGGAGTCGGGATACTGAATATAATGTCAATCATGCAAGTGAATTTTTTCTTATCTTCATTTCTTATATATATATATATATATATATATATATATATATATATATCCTTAGGCAAAATAGACGTCATAATTATCCCGAGGAACCTTTCGGCCAACACTTGTCAAGTGCTACGTTGGCTTAATTACAAAGGGTCAAAGATGGAGGACAAAAAAACAATGGAAAACTTACAATACTGGGGGAAGATGGAACTAGATTAAAAATCAAATTCGGGTAAATTCTAGATCAAGGTACGAAACACTGATATACACAAAAAAATTTTCGAATCCATGTATTCAAATTACAAGTACGATCAGATCGTTTATATATGTGTTGGGGTGCATTACATACTTCCAGGCTGTGGTAGGAATGATCTCGCTCACCACAAAAATCGATCCTAAATCAAACCATTAACCTAAAAATTAGGCTTATATTTTTAAATAGAGACTTTCACATCGGTGCCAAGCATGGCGGCCAAAATGATTAAGAAATAAGTGAACTTTAGACAGTATGAAAGCGCTTTTTCATATCGATTGTTAAAAATTATCCCGAGCGAGTTAAGGGTGTAGGTATCTGTGAGAGGCATTCTTCTTCGAATTTTATAGACGTACGTGAGAAAACCACAATAAAACGGTACCAGAAAACACTAAGCTACATCAGTGACGATCTGATCGCCCTTGTAATTCAAATAGATAATTACGACAAAATCAATATGTTGACGTCCCACACTACCTCAAACAAAAGACAAGGAATAAAGGTCCCATCAATATTAGAATGAGAAATAACAGTTACAGGACTTGAGAAACCTATTTTTCTAAAAATTGTTTTACGAGAAATATATTATAATTTTCAACAAACAACATCACCTGTACCTCTGTCACTTAATACTTTACTCTGATTATGACTTTCACAAGCCCCCCCCACACACACACCCCAAAATAATCTCGACATGGCTCACAGATCTAAGCTCGTTTCACGGATAAAAATTTGCGTTTCTACTCTTTAGAATTAAATGATTGATTTATATTTTACAATTTCTCAATCTTTTGTAGGTTATTTAAAGCCGATATATATTTTAAGAACTTTATAATCGTAAAAAAAAGAAACGTTTTCGAGTGAGTCTTGTACTAATTACTATTTTGAAGATAATGCTTTTCGAATGGCAGTCTTACTGTTTAATTCATAGATGATGGATGATGGGGTAGATTCATAACTTCCTGAAGGGAATTTGCTCGTAAGTGAATGTAAAAAATAGAATACGTGCTCGACTCTCTTTTTCTGCATTCGGAGCGTTATCTACTGTATTATTCACACATACTCTACTCTTTCGATATATATATATATATATATATATATATATATATATATATATATATATATAGTCTGCCTTCTTCTACCGAGTGCCCATAGTTCGGTCGGGTTTCAATTCTGGGTAAAAGCAGTCGGATGTCTAACCGTACTGATGAGCTGTGATACAGCGAAACAGATCTGTCTGCGGATGACTATATATATATATATAATAAGAATATGAATAATAGTTACTAAATGAAGTATTTTCCACAGTTAGATATTTACTATAAAAAGAGTTCAATACAAAAGTAGGACATAAATATATGGTAATAATAATAATAATAATAATTACAATATGGCTTGTCAAGCGGATTGTAACATAGCAACCAAGGAAGTCGAAAAGCTGTCAAAATATAAAGACCTGGAAATTGAAATAGAAAAACATGTGGAAATTGAAGACAAGAATTGTGCCATTGATAGTAGGTGCACTTGTAATGATAAAAAATGGAACAAAACAACACATTGAAATAATCCCTGGAAATTTCAGCTTAAGAGGTATACAAAAAATTGTCTTGTTAAGTACAGCCCACACACTAAGGAGAACTTTGTCTATGTAACACTAGGGATGATAGGGGAGATATATAAAAAAACATGAAATGGAGCCATAACGACACACCATGCCCTTCTTTAGTTCTTCCTGCAGATTTGGTAGTTCGTGCGACCATAGCAGAAATTAAAATCAGATGAAAGATGACAACATAATAATAATAATAATAATAATAATAATAATAATAATAATAATAATTGAAGCAAACAGGCCAGACATTATTGTTAAAAACCAGAAGGAGAAAACTTGTCTATTAATTGATATGGCTTGTCCAGCGGATTGTAACATAGCAATCAAGGAATTTGAAAAACTGTCAAAATATAAAGACCTGGAAATTGAAATAGAAAAAATGTGGAAATTGAAAACAAGAGTTGTGGCAGTGATAGTAGGTGCACTTGGAATGATAAAAAATGGAACAAAACAACACATTGAAATAATCCCTGGAAGCCTCAGCTTAAGAGATATACAAAAAAATTGTCTTATTAAGTACAGCCCACACACTAAGGAAAACTTTATCTATGTAATGCTAGGGATGATGGGAAGATAGAAAAACATGAAATGGAGTCATAACAACACGCCACGACCTGCCTTAGGTCTCCCCGCAGAATTGGTTGGTAGTGAGACCAAAGCAGAAATCGAAATATGATGAAAAATGACATAATAATAATAACAATATAGCTTGTCAAGCAGATTGTAACATGGCAACCAAGGAATTTGAAAAACTGTCAAAATATAAAGACCTGGAAATTGAAATAGAAAAACATGTGGAAATTGAAGACAAGAATTGTGCCATTGATAGTAGGTGCACTTGTAATGAGAAAAAATGGAACAAAACAACACATTGAAATAATCCCTGGAAATCCCAGCTTAAGAGATATACAAAAAATTGTCTTGTTAAGTACAGCCCACACATTAAGGAGAACTTTGTCTATGTAACACTAGGGATGATAGGGGAGATATATAAAAAAAAAACATGAAATGGAGCCATAACGACACACCACGCCCTGCCTTAGGTCTTCCCGCAGATTTGGTAGTTCGTGCGACCATAGCAGAAATTAAAATAAGATGAAAAATGACATAATAATAATAATAATAATAATAATAATAATAATAATAATAATAACTGCACACTGGAACTTGATAATTATTAAGTTTCGATGTTTAAACATCATTTAGAGCAGTAAAATTGTAAAATTTACAATTTATTTTGTACTATGTAGATAAGCAGATATTGAAAAATAAATAAATATATATTATTGAAGAAATAAAAACAAAATCATCCAATGAGAAGAATTAAGTAGATTGGGAGATAATAAGCTTTCAAAGAACGGTGCATTATGATTCTCTCGCTAGACGGTAGAGTAGCTAATAATTGAACGTGGAAATCTAGACATGGCAAATTTTAAACCGGAAGAAGACAAAAAGGCAAGCGGAAAAAATAAATTAAAAAAATACAGAAAAGGAAAAAAAAGAAAAAGGAAGAGAGAAAACGAGTACAAACATTATAAAAAATAAAGAAAAAATAAAATTAAAATAAAATCTAACAGAAAGATAAGAACAATAAACGAAGATTATAAATATCCTTAAGAGAATTTGTTCATAAGTAGAAATAAAATAATAATATTAATCAAAAAATTACCCGTGTGATAAGATAAAATTTTTAAATTATCTTGAGTACAAATAAAATAATATTAGTAATTTAAACAGATACTCAGTACTGTAAGCAACTTTTTTAAGTTATCAGAGGATTTGTTCATAAGTACAATAAAGGAATAATAGTAATTAAAAAAGTACCAGTTTATTAAGTTTTTTTTTGTTTCCTAAGTGCATTATAATAAGTAAAAAAAATAATTAAAAAAATGACCGGTTCAATCAGCTAATTTTTAATGAAATTTATACGAGGTTTTGTTTATAAGAACAAATAAAATTATAAAAGTAATTTAAAAATTGCCAGTACAATGAGTTAATCTTTTAAAATTATAAGTGAAGTACAAATAAAAAATAAAGTCGTAATAGTAATTAAAACATTTCTGTTTTGTATGCTAAAATGATTTATGTAATGAAATGAGTAAAATATTGAATATAAATATATTCAGATATATATAAATTCAGATATATATATATATAAAATATATATAAATTCAGATATATATAAAATTTTATGATTACAGAAATTAGTCATTTCATTACGTTGATTCAATAATTTATGTTTGGGGAATTTTCTTACATGTATTTTTTTCTTGTAAGCGAAGGAAAAACATCTCATGTAAAGATTTACATGTTCTAGCATTAGTTAATATTTTTCATTTAATTCTAAGAGTTTTATTTGAGAGAGAAGTAGAATTTCTATATACTTTATTATTGAAAGATAAGTTATGCCGGTAAAACTGACACTTAAAATTATTTTTACTACATCCGGTATAATGTTTGGTAATATTAGGATTTACATTGGTAGTAATAGAAGCTTGGTATATAATGGAATCTGTAAGGCATCTATTTTGCAGAGATCATAAGTTAGGTTTATGACAGTAGCAAGCATTTTTGTTATTAATCATTATTTATGGTACGTTGGTTATAATTAATATTATAACCTTGTTTTAGAATTTTATTACTGCGTTTTGTATTATGATATCGAGGTTATCGGTGCAGCTATAGCTAAATTTCTGTGTATTCTTATTAAAATTTTGCTAAGTAGATTGTTAGTTGCAAAGTTTTCTTGAAATAGATTAAGGAATGAATTGCCTAACTTGGCATTAACCATTTGGTTAACTGGTGGTGCGTGCCAAATTATTTTTGTATTCGATTATGTTTGGTATCATGATTGATTTGTTTATGATACTTTCAGTTATAAATGCTGTTTTTAGGGCTTTATAAATTGTAATGGCTATGCTGATAGAAATTGTTTTCGGTAAAAGAATTATTGTGAATTTTGTGTTCAATTGAATGTAGTATATGTTCAATAATGGATAATGGATAACTTGATTTAGGATGTATTAGCAGTATAGGCCGGCGTTGCTCGGGTGTAATGAAACCTTTAAAACTAATTCATGGTCCTGGAGTTCAGACTCTTTGGACGTTAGCACGAAAGACTAAAAAGCAGGAATATATCGGGGAAAACTAGTCTTCTGAGAAAATCTACAAATGTTTAAGTCTAAAAACTATAATTTTATTGAGTTAGAGCAGATTCTGCAGCAAGGACAACGATAAAAGGGCTGAAATCCTGATCTTGATCAGACCTGATTGCATAGCGGGGTATCGAGTTCCAATATCGGGGAGCAATTGGAAAAAATAAGTTGCCCATGATCTCACCAGAAGCCGAAAGAATATTTGTCTGAATTTTGGTGAGAATCGGATGAAAATTGTGGATTTGTATAAAGGACATACAGCAAAAAGTAAAATAAAACGGCTAAAAAAATACAGACATACAGGCAGATAAACAGACACTCACTAACATCTTGCCTTTTATATATATATTATCGATTTTCTGCAGTATTGTAAGAATTGCAACCTTGGAACTTCTGAATATCGTTTCTTATGTCTTTGTCTATGAGTGTATCAAATTTGATTAAAATCGGACCAGTCCTTCTATAATCCGATTTTTTTCGATTATCGATTTTCGATATTTATCGGGGATACCTCGACACAAAACCTAGCTAAGAACATTCGCAGACGCTTATAGTTCAACTGTGTAAATTTTCAAGAAAATCGGTTCAGCCGTTTCGAAGTCTATAGGTAACGGACACACACACACAGACACACACACAGACACACACACACACACACATGCACACAGAGAGACAAAGATCCATTTATAAATAAGTTTAGCTATAAATATTTTTAGCCTTATACTTTATATGTGGTGTATTAGCTAAGTCAAAAGTAACATCTAGAATGCCAACATTTTAGGTCGGTATTTGCTATGACCTTTAAGATTAAAGTTCTTCAGTATTCTATGTATGTTTTTTACAGATTCTATCTAACTTTTAGTCAGTGGAATAATCATGAGACCATCGTCTCCATAAAATCCAGTATCTTTTATGCCGACATCACGATGAGTTGTGTAATCATACAATATATAAAAACTCACAGCGTCTAATAAATCTACTGAATTCTATGCTATCATGGTAAAATCAAATGGGTCTTCAGAAATTGATTTTATTCATTGTTCGTTATAATGTATGAGGATGGATAGTTTTGCTTTTAAAATTATGTTATTTTTTTACACTAGTGAGGTATGAACATTCCGCAGCAAAGTCCAAGATAATTGTAAACAAATCCTTCGAGATGAAAGAGTAATAATCTTTGAAGTTGAACTGGATAAATGAGCATTTATATTTATTGGTAATTTGTTTGAATCAATTTATGCCTCCGGTGGTATTTCTCCATTGGGTTAATACTATATTATATTCGATTTGTTGGTTGACTTTCTCTAGAATTTGTTTACTAATTCTACCAATTTCAAGTTAATTATTCTAGTTGTGCAGTTTCTATCAAAGTCCGGTTTGTGATACTTGATTGTGATGTAAGATTCAATACAGCTGAGTTTGCTTACACTGACGCTAATTTCTAACTTGTTAATTATGATTTTACTAGTAATCTTAATGGTGTCAAAAATAATATTAAATATTAATTTTTTTTATAATTCTTGGTTAAGTTTTAGTAAATAGAAAGTTGTAGTAAAGTGGTGTAATTTTATAGTAGTTATCTGTTTTGTAAAAACGTAAAAATTTTTGTCAGAAGTTTTTGTATTTCAAACAAAAGAGATCAGTTGGTCCTGGTAATTGGATTAGTGCTTGTGGAATTTGATATTGTTAATAATTTGAAACAAATCATAATCAAACCGGAATAACATATCAATGAGAGGAACATCTTTCAAACTTTTACTTCCGTAATAATAATAATAATAATAATAATAATAATATCTATCTATCTATCTATCTATATATATATATATATATATATATATATATATATATATAGATAGATAGATAGATAGATAGATCTACAGATATATATATATATATATAGATAGATAGATAGATAGATCTACAGATATATATATATATATATATATATATATATATATATATATATAGATAGATAGATAGATAGATAGATAGCTCTACAGATATATATATATTCCGAAAGTGTAGTGGAGATCAGAATAGCACAATGAATACGCGTCGAATTGAGAAATAGGGAAGTAAAGTACGAGTTCTTTTTTTTTACATTCTCTTATGAGCAAATACCCTTCAGAAAGTTATGACTCTATCACATCTTTCCCCAGCTATGAGTTAAACAGTAGGACTGCTATTCAAAATTTATTATCTTCAAAATAATAGTTAACACAATACTCACTCGAAAAAGTTTTTCTTACTATTATAAATTTCTTAAAATATATCGGCTTTAAATAACCTACAAAAAATCGAATATTAAATATAAATATAATATTTAATATTAATCAATCATTTAATTCGAAAGAGATTGTTCATATATATATATAATTTAGATTCTGTATTTGGGAACCAATATTTGTTTAATAAAAAGTTTATTACAGACAACTGACATGGTTTTTGGTAGTCCTGAAATTTTATGCCGAAATTAAGGGTAAAAAATGTGTTTATTAAATATTTATTCAACTAAATATTAACCATTTTGTTGCGTAAAATTTCTCTATTTTACATTCAACTTAAAGATTTGGTCTGCCTAGTATTTTAGTGCTTACTTGATAAAGAACTAATTAAGGTGCTTCTAATGTCATCCAAAGAATTATAATCAAAGTCCTGAACAAACGATTATTTTACAAAGTAATGTCCGGTGAACATGGCGGGCTAGTTAAAATATCCCATCCAAGTAGGAGCAATTTTTGCCGGGTCGCCAAAGAAGTGTGTGGTCTGGCAATAGCCTAATGAAAAACAACATCTTTTCTATTCACCAATACTGGGAGATTTTTCTGAATTTCTGTCTTTAATTAGTCCAGATGCGAGCAGTACTTTTCAAAATCATTTGAAGAGTTACCTGGTACAGTTAATAGTACAAGTTTCTTTTTCAATCTCACCAAATGCACACCATCATTTTCTAAGGATGAAGACCTGCTTTTGAAGTGTTGAAGTTCCTGCCACTTACTCTATTGTACTAAACAATCTGTTTATCATCTCCCATCACAATTTGTTTCAAAATTGGTGCATTTTCATTACGTTTATACAACTAATCACAAAAATGTGACCCAAAAGATTCTTTTACTTCAGAGCATGTGGTACCCAAACATCGTAGTGATTTGAGTGCCTAAGCGTTACTAAGTGCTTATGGATGGTGGATTTTGAAAAACATTAGTGGTTCAGCTAATTTACGCGTTGTGTAATGCGGGTTATTTTTAACCTATGTTTTGATCTGGTCGTCATTCCGAGTGAGGTGCCTGAGCGTTTTTCATCAATAAGGCTACAATCACGAACTCTATATTTAGCGAACCTAAAATAGTCCTATCATGTAATACATCTTCACTGTTCACAGCACATATCTCAATTTGTTTCCCACGAAATATCTTTTTGCCTTTACGGCAATAAAAACATCAAGTGTCTAAAATGCAACTTTTAATCTACCATTTACATCAGTCAGTCAGTTAAGTGCCATGCGTAATACACGCTTGGGCGATCCTGCCTCAAAATATACATGACACACTGTGCAGAAGATTATGCTACAATAGGTTGCCATTGCTTTCTGCAGTAGACTGGTAGACAGCCAATACTATAAACCCAATCCTTCCTGAAAGAAAGAGACGGATTAGTACCTCCTCTTCCTTCTTGCATAAGGATACAAAAACGAGACAAATTAAGTATTTTAAACTTTCTTAAGGGATAGTTTCAAGTGGGCTCTAATCGGAAATGCAAGCACGTATCTATCGATAAATTTTACGTCTTCTAACGTGTTGGATAATGAACGACTAAAATTGACAGAAACTTACTGGATAACCTAAGATTATGATTACGCTTTTTAATCAATTTTTCATGTAATCGCATGATTTTTCTGGATATAAATGTGTAAAAAAAGTATTTTGGTGTTATCTACTATTATTTGTCTGATATTGTATTTGTAATATTTACATTATTCAAACTATTGTCCTCATCTTTGTTGCCATTTGTACGACATTTCGGCCGTTACAGGCTCCTAACTTCTTCCGGTGTTAGGAATTTCGAACCGAGCCGATTATTACAAACACTAATACAAATGGTAACAAAGATGTCGACAATAATCCGAATAATTTAAATACTGTAAATACTACCTCATTTCAGAAATATAGATAAATATTGTATTTGTACTTTGGTCGTTCAAAATGTTCTGGTGAATTTGTGCACAAACTACGATAAGTTTTTAAGTTTGTAAGTATTTAATGTTGTTTTTTTTATTTGTAGTACTGGTGAAGCAATATTCCTGGGGGACCGAAAATTCATAGACATTTTTTTTTTACATAGAGAGAATGTATATTTACTTTTTATAAAGTGCTCAATAGAGATGTAAGGCATTTATAGATATATAGTTATTATTATTGTTATAATGATAGAATACTGCAACTCAAAAGCAATCACATTTCGGTTTTTAGTGCACCATCATCAGGCTGTGAAATATGGTTCAGTTACGCAGTCCAATATATATTGATAAAGACATTGAAAATAATATTTTTATAATATCTATCTATCTATCTATCTATCTATCTATCTATCTATCTATCTATCTATCTATATGAATTGAGTTCTTTCGGTGACTGGCGTTTGTATGCACCGCTTATACATAACACTAAAATTTCCCTTCACTGATTCCATGTGCCTATGGTTTAGGGGTTAGCGACTTCGACTGAGACCAAGACGGTCGAGTTTTGATCCCGGCTACACTGTTGAACTGTGATACAGCGAAACAGGTTTGTATGGGCAACACGGATGTACATACATACATACATGCATCTATATATATATATATATATATATATATATATATATATATATGTATATGTATGTGTGTGTGTGTGTGTGTGTGTGTGTGTGTGTGTGTGTGTGTGTGTGTAAGGTGTTTCAAAAATACTTTACAAACTTTTGGGAGGATTTCTCACAGCAAAACAAGAATATCATTTCATATAAAAATATATGTCCTTCATTTATCCTTCATTTTTTTTACTAATTTTAAAGAAATTTTACTGTAGATAGCGTTGTGTTGTGATGTACATTAGGTTACAGTTATCATTCGTGGACATTTGGGGCTTGTCTGTCTTCAACCTTTTAACCTGTATAGTAGTAAATTAAGTGACAAGCGTTCCATTTAGCAAAGCCAGGGTATTCATATTGCTAAAACAGGATCTGTGGATCCACAAATTATGCCTCAAGAAAGACTGATATCCGCTCGAAAATCATGACCATAAAAAATACATTCTACAAGCTGTCGATGACAATTCAGTTATCACCACCCGTCAAGGGGCTCCAATATATCGTACATCTAGTACTACCGTTTCAAGAGAAGCTTCTGTATCCGTATCATTTGCAAGTTTTGCAGAGACTTTTGCCTTCTGATCACTCACCACGGGAGAACTTTTGCAGATGATTGATTGTACAAACTACCGATTTTTTTGTCTCTTCATTCTTGTGTATAGATGAGGCAATATTCGGAAGAGACTGAAAAACATATTTACACAGTGAACATTAGTGGGTAAATTGGAACCTTCTTAGTGCAATGGAAGCTAGACATCAGCATCGGCTAACAGCTAATATCTGTGCTGGAATTGCAAGTGAATATCAGATAGGTCCTTATGTTCTCACAGCACGTCATACAGGAGTTATCAACAGGGAATTTAAGTCAAAGACAGTTCCAGACATGCTAGAAGATGCCCTCCTGCTAACATGAAAACACATTTGCAACATGTATTATAGAGCTCTTGTACATTTTAGTAACATTGTTCGCGATAGACTGACTGACATCTAATATGAAAGATGGACAAGTAAGTGTTGACTGGTTTCATGGCCTGCACGTTACCCCAACCTCAATTCTTTAGACATCTATCTGTAGGGCCATCTAAAACAATAGGTTTATGCATCAGACATTAATAACACAGAGCCGCTTCATCAACAGGAGATGGAGGCCTGCGAAATCATTCGATACCATTTTCAACTATTTGAAAGAGTCCGACACTCAATACGACGGGCGCATGTGTGTGTAGAAGGAAGTGGACTAGATTTGGAACATTTGTTAAAAGTTTTTTTGTCGAGATACAAATGATGGCCTTTTGGACATGTCTTTATATGAGCAATTTCCCTTAATTTTGTGTTAGGAACCCTTCTTTAAATTTGGTAAATGTATTTTTTGATTGTACCTTACATCGGACATTTAACAACGTCTATTCTAAACTTAAACTTAATAACTCAAAATCCAAGGATTTGTAGCTATATATGGACTTTTGTGGTTATATATTTGTGGCTATATATGGACTTTTGTCCTAGTTTCTTTTTTTGTGGAGACGCCCCTCGCAAAGTATTTTTAATAGGCCATATATATATATATTTCTCACACCCTGATTGAGCACTCTGGAAGAATGGTAGACTTTGAAAAAACAGTAGCTACTCTAGCATATACGCATCGCTCATTCAGTATTGAATTAGAGTACTCTGACTACTGGCGTATGATACATTATACGGAAAAAGTTTGCCCCCTTCTACCGAGCGTTGATAGCTCAGAGGTAGAGATGCCGTCTGACGCCAATTCGGTTGGGTTTCAATCTTGGATTAAAAGCAATCGGATGTATAACCGTACTGATGAGCTGTGATACAGCGAAACAGATCTGTCTGCGGATGACTATATATATATATATATATATATATATATATATATATGAATAAAATAAGTAAAGAGCAGGTAGAAAAAAAGTGACTTAATCTAACATGTTTCACTTTAATAAACTTTTTCAGAGATATTTCCAAGAGGAAAAGAATCAGTTTTTTTCTTACTTGTTCTTTCCTATTCATCTTGTTGAATTTCAATCCATATATTTAACTAATATATTTATATATGTTGACCGTTGATTTCAATAAGAAGCTCATCCATCTTTTGAGAGTTTTTTTTCTAGTGTATTAAAATGTTCCGCTTCTCACCAGCTGCAAAGCTAATCAGGTGAGTATCTGGTTTAGACACCAATTACTAGTCTATGCGGCAGATTATAATGGGGTATAATTACTGGAAAATAGACTTACCCTAGACTCAAAATGCTCACCAGTACGATGAATGGTCGTACTCTAAATGGGATTCCTTGGTGTGGGCAACTTTGGGATCCATATTCGTATAGCCTCAGATGAAAATCATGTATCCATCGCTGCCAAAGAATGGTCAACCTCTTGTCAGAAAATACATGACTCTACTTGCCATATTGTACATTTACATATCAGACTAATAATTCGAGTGTTGCCGCCATATCTGAACTCGCGCTGTGCAATATTTTAATCTTAATTTCCAGCATTGACAAAACTTAAAGGCGCTTACGCGGCCTTGTAGTTTGTTCATTACTTTTTACACAACTACCTCGTTTCTGCGGACAAACCGTGGCAAACCTCTCATTACTGTATCGTATTTTCTGTGTAAAATATACGGACCTGTTTCACGAGTTCAGATATCAAGAGCTCTACACTGTGTGAAATAATCCCCATGCCTTTTGTGTTTTTTTGGTAAAAGAATGTATGTTCCACCTGGACAGCTTCACAAGAGCCGTTACATTAAAGAACAGACTCCCAAGTGGATGCTTTTCCCAGCAATATGAACTTAACCTTTTATATTCTCAAGTCAACCGTTACCTATCTTACTGGTCCTCATAATCTGAAATTACTTACCTCCCCACCATCTATAAAACAATCTAATTTATTAAATCTCTGCCCCTAGGAGGGTACCTCGACGTGGTGTAACTTTTAGCAAGCTTCTCTTGCAAGACAACTGAATAGTGAGTTTCATCCTCACTGGGTAACCCCATATTTTCAGCCTTGTCCCACATCTAAGAAGCGCTAAGAAAATCAACGTTATACTTCGGGTGGCTCTTCTAAAAAAAAACAATTATTTCTTTTTTAAAATCACCAAAACAAAATAATAAAGAAATAAACACCATCGAAGATGCTTTTCCCTGAAAAATTGCTAAAAATGCTCGACAGGTTTATCTTCTAAAGAGAGTTCGAAACTAAGTCGATAATTCTTCTTTTTTCTGGCCTTGTGCCAAACAAATCTGGGCTTCCTAATTATCAAACATCATGTGTTTATTGATCGAGTTATCGCCCTTTTTTGCGTTGTAAGAGGTGTTTTTACCGCAGTGCGACGCCATAAACATTCTCCCTGACCCACAATTGCTGAAGGAAGACAAATGGTAAGACAAATAAAATAATTTGCATCGTATGCGCAGAGAGATTACATAAAGATAAGAAAAGCCTGTAAAACTCATATTTTAACCAATTGGCGCACAGACAGAGAGAGAGAAAAAAAACAATCTGAAAGAGAAATAGATGAAAACGCATAAAAATGTCTATAATATAGTTCACGTCTTAATTTCACTGGCTTCCTCTGCTTCTCCAAGAAGACATATTGACTCATTTTAAAAGCTTCTCAATGTCTCTTTCCAGTGCCTGAACCAACGCATTTACATATATGTGTTTGATTGTGCTTTCAGTGATATATTAAAGATTTAAGTAGAATGTTTTATAAAGAAGCACAAACCACACACATAAACACCGACACACACGATGGTGCATCAGTAATTTAATAGCCTAACATGTAGTTATTAGCTGAATGTTCCATTATATTATATCTGATCAATGTGGACATCATTCATGTCAGAATTAAGTGCATTCAGAAGAAAACAAACTATGTTAAAAAATTTTATATCGCAACTTTTAATAATAATTATAAAAAGGACAAATTTTGTTTAAATCTGAGAGAGAGAAGAGGCTTTAAAGGGTTACGATGACCAACGTCAGTTAAGATATAATCATTATTGTATGATATATTAGGACCTTGAATAAATTCTGTCTGTTTTCCAACAGATGGCGTTCCCAGAAATGCGTGCGTGTACTTTCTGATGGTAAGGCATCTATAAAGATGTACTACGAGGGTTATTCAATAAATAAGGTGAATTTGTTGGTATAAGAACTTCTACTACAGATAGAAGCTTACTTTATTTTCAAGGTAGTCTCCCAGTAATGTCACACACTTTTCCCATCTGTGCACAAGCTTCCGTATTCCCTCAGATTAAAGATCATTGGACTGATGTCTCAGCCAATCGCTCACAGCATTTCTGACTTCATTGTCACTTTCAAACTTCGTGCCTCTCGTGAACGCTTTCAATGAGCCAAACAGGTGAAAATCTGAAGGGGTAAGGTCTGGGCTGTAAGGGGGATGAGGGGGCCGTTCCCAGCCCAGCTCGTTGATGGTCTGCACCATTCGAGCTGCTGTGTGAGGCCTTGCGTTGTCTTGGTGAGTAGGCAAGGTCATCATAGACAATTTTGTGTGCTGTCCCAACAGATAGGCTCAAAGTCCTTGCAATGTCATCCACTGTCACCTTTCTGTTAGACTGAATGAGATCATTGACTGAATCGATGACCTCAGGAGACCCCACTTCTGTAGGCCTTCCAGGCCTGTCTTCATCCTCAACACTACTCCGTCCTTCTTCAAACAATTTAGCCCACTTGTAGACATTTTTTGGCTGAAACATTTGGCACCATACACAGTTAACATTCTCCGATGAATTTCAACTGGTTTGCATCCTTCAGCAACCAAAAACTTGTTAACTGACCTCTGTTAATTCCTGGAGCATGTTTCTTGGTCTGCCATCTTTCTTAATCTCCTAAACGCTCTAAGATTTTTTTCAATCTCCAAAAAAAAAAAAAAAATTAAATCCCTTTGAGAAATAAGTAAAGGAAAAAATTATAACAAAAGTAAGCTTTTATCTGAATTAAAAATCCTTATACCAAAAAATTCACCTTATTTATTGAATGACCTTCGTATAAGAAAACTTGAAATTCAATGTATTTCATTTTGCCGAAATGTAAATATCTTTGATTTTCTTATTGTTAAACATGTTTGATTTTGATCAAACGAAAGTGTATTTGCAGGGAATTTTACTGCACTACTTCAAAAGAAACTTGCAGCTGAAGCATACTGAAATCTTTTTGAGATATGCGGCGACCATGTTCTGTCGGAAAAATACTCAGAGATTTGTTTAGACGCTTCAAAATAATTATTTTAACGTTAAAGCCAAAGTACTGGAGCCTCTGCTACAGGTGTTTACTCGTGCAACCAGATTGGCAACTGGGTCCTACACATTCACAGTTAGATTAACCAAATGCAGACGACAATTCTACTCCTTCAGCTTCTTCTCTCGCACTTACTGCTTGTGGAACTCGCTTCCATATTCTTGCTTTCCTGACGGATACAGCCTCCAGGAAATTAAATGCAATGTCAATATTAATCTATTAACCACTTGACAGTTCTTTCACCACCCCGTATATCCTTTACTTTCTCTCCACCTTTGCAACTGTCATCACACCTGTATTCCCATCTTTCTCTTGCTCCTTTCTATCTGGTTCATTTTCCTCTTCACTCGCTTCTAATTAATCATTTTACTCTTATATAGCCCCCTGAAGATCAGTGGCATTACCGCATTGCTCGGGGTGATACGATTAAAAAAAAGGAACTGCTGTTCACATCTTTGTTGACATATTCCCGACGTTGCTGCCCTTGTACGCTCCAACCTTTTTTGAATTGAATGGGATTTTTAACTAAACCCTTTATTTCTACTATAAAAAGGTGCGGCTCAAATTCCAAACACTTGCAGAAAGTCGAAGTGTACAACGGCCAAAACGAGGTGAATATGTTAACAAAGATGAAGTAATTCAATGTAAATCCGCTGCTATGAAAGTCGGTTCACTGTGTAGGGCCCGGACGTTTTTTCCGTCTAAATCTATCCTGCACATATATAAATCTACCATCCGCCCGTGCATTGAATACTGCTGCCATATCTGGTCGGGTGCCCCTGTTGTTCTCCTCGGGCTTCTCGATAAGGTTCAGAGGCGGGTCTGTAATGTGATAGATACCGACTTGGGAGACCGCCTGCAGTCTCTCTCCCACCGGCACGACGTGGCTTCCCTCTGTCTCTTCTATAAATACTTTCACAGTTTCTGATCCGATGAACTTAGATCACTGGTGCCCCCTAAATACGAATTTGCACGAGATACTAGATTAGCAACTAGATCCCACCCTTTTACAGTGAAACCGATAAAATGCAACCGCAACTTCTACTCCAACAGTTTTTTTTCCTCGCACTTCCCGACTGTGGAATTCCCTTCCGCACGATTGCTTCCCCGACGGATACAATCTCCAGGAGTTTAAATGTAAGGTCAATAGATACACTAACCTACTCCCATTCCTCCTGACATTCCCTATGTCTAACATTCATTCCTCCTGACATTCCCTATGTCTCACCATTCCTTCTCTTTACCTTCCTCTATAGCCCCATGCGCAATAGTGGCAGTGGAATGACTTGCTTGGGGTGAGATGATTAAAAAAAAATAATGTCAATAATTGCAATATTTCATCTCATAAATATAAATAATATCAATATTGTTTATCTCCGCAGATCGGACGAGAATCGGTGTTTCAACTTTTGAATATTATGAAATTCTGACTTGACAGTAATTTTCCTTCGACATTTTTCTTCGACATTTTCCTTTGAAGTGAGTAGATACATATGATTTTTTACGGCTTATCAACGTTTTGCCGGTTATTTAAAGGCGAAAAATGCTTGTATTGTATACAAGTGTCTAATGTTTAACCCATAACTTAGGAGAGAAAAATAAATTCATAACTTTCGAGTATTTAGGAGTAATTGCATATAACATGACCGACTGAAATTCAACCACGGCCATTCGATTTTTTATTTTGAATAGTTACCCATTACACCAACCGGACATCCAAGTTTGCAGTAATTATCTGGTATTCCTAAATAGCCACTCATCTAGGTACCGACCAGGCTCAAACTTACTTAACTGGTGTTTGAAAATGATATAGACATAAGAAAAACATATTCGAATATTATTAAATTCAGACTAGGCGGGAATTTGACATCGACATTTTCCGTTGAAATGAGTAGATGGATTTGATTTTTACGGATTATCAACTTTTTGTAGGTTATTTAACACATTTTTTATATTAAAAATAATTCTTCTTTTAAGAGTGAATATTGTATTTTTTTTTTTAGATAATAATGATTTTCAAATATAAAATTTTATAATTAACTTATATTTGGGGGGAAATGTTGAAGTAATAATTCTCGTGTATTTGAGCGTAAGTCAACGTTACTTAAATTCGGTGATTAGACGAGAACCGGTGTTTGAACATGTTTTTTTTTTAATCATATCACACCAAGCAAGGCGATAATGCCACTGATGCACAGGGG
This sequence comes from Ascarosepion bandense, assembly GCA_037127315.1. NCBI lineage: Eukaryota > Metazoa > Mollusca > Cephalopoda > Sepiida > Sepiidae > Ascarosepion > Ascarosepion bandense. Next base: position 1,600,813 of record JBBBDQ010000397.1, read on the forward strand.
GCTACGTAAGAGTGAAACGATTGGAAAAGAGAAAGCCGGAAACCACATCCTAAACAGGAAACAAGGGATGAGCCTCTTCATCTGTTCAATAGATGTGGGTGGAGTGTGAACCGGGCGATAGTTTAGTCTATCTACTCCAATTAATAATGTCTTGGCTGTAATCCTTCAAGTCAGTAAACAATTAGTAGTATTAAAAACTTGTCTGAACTATAAGTTCTTTTCACAAAGTTTTAAATTAATCTTTTTTTTTTTTCGATATAACCTCATATTTCTTATATATCCTAATACCATGGGAAACCGGACTGGCTGCCATTTGGGAATAGTTCTTTCAATGTCTTTGAGACGAACCGATCACTGGCAAATTATTATTCACAGGCAAATTAGGGTCGTAAAAGTCACGGGAAAGCACACATAAATTCTTTTAAGAGTGAATATTGTATTTTTTTTTAGATAATAATGATTTTCAAATATAAAATTTTATAATTAACTCATAGCTGCAGAGAAAAGTTGAAGTAATACAAAGGCCGACTGAAACCCCCTGCTGCACCGAAGAAAGCACGAAGACGAAGAATTTTCAACATTACTTCATGAAGATTCATATCAGGTGCAACCGGAACTTGAAGAATCATCAGGAGTTGATCACACAACAGTTTCGAAATATTTGAAAGATTTAGAAATGATTTAACATCAAAGAAAATTGGGTGCCGTACGAATTGAAGCCGAGAGTCGTCGAACTGCATCTTGTCACGTGTGAATAGCTGCTTCAACGGTAGAAAAGGACAGTTTCGTTTTTGTATCGTGACCGGCGATGAAAAGTGGATACACTACGATAACCCTAAACGTAGAAAATTGTGAGGTAAACCCAGCCACGTGTCAAATATCCATGGTTCGAAGTTTCTGCCTTGCATTTGGTGGACTCAGCTGGGTATAGTTTATTATGTGCTGCTCAAACCGACCAAAACGATCACGGCAGATCGCTATCAACGACAAGTGATACGTTTGAGCTGAGCATTGAAGAAAAAAATGGCCGCTATACGAACAGAGACGAGACAAACTGATTTTGTTATATGGCAACGCTAAGTAACATGTTGCAAAACCTATCTGGAAATGTTTAAATGGGAAATCATTAGACATCCACCGAATTCACAAGACATTGCCCCGTGAGATTTTCACTTGTTTCTATCAATGTTACATGGCCTGGTTGAACAGCACTTTAGTGATTATGAAAATGCCAAAAAATGTGCCGACTCGTGTATAGCCTCAAAAGACGTAAAGACGTGTCGTTATTCCGAAGTGGAATTAAAATATGAGGAAAAATAGTTCCTAACGATAGACAGTGTAGTTTGAAAAAGAAAAACTTACCTCATGGACGTATGCACGCAAAAGAATCTCTTTGGGAAGCCATATTACTTTTATGAAGTGCCGCAAATTCACGGCTACCATGAGAGTTGGGGAAATATAAATATGGCTCCTAAGAAGAACTGAGAAAAGTTTTTTGTGTGTGTGTGTGTGTTAGACTACATACCCATGCTCTCTTTGGGACGAACTCGTTTTTTTTTTGTTTTTTTTTTAATCATTTCACCCCGAGCAAGGCAGAAACGCCACTGATGTGCAGGGGGTTACATAAATGTAGAAAGATTAATTAGAAAAGAGTGAGGAGTACAAGCTAGTTAGAAGGGAACAATAGAAAACTGAGAAAGCAGGTGCAATGACAGGTACATGGGCGGAGAGAAAGGGAAGGTTATACAGGGGAGGGGAGAGAGAGCTAGAGGCCAGTGGTTAGTAGGTGAGTATTAACTTTGCTTTTAAATTTCTGGAGGTCGTAGCCATCAGGAAAGCAAGAATACGGGAGTGAGTTCCACAGGCGGGAAGTGCGAGAGAGGAAGCTGCAGGAGTAGAATTGTCGTCTGCGTTTGGCTAACCTGACTGTGAATGGGTGGGACCCAGTTGCCAGTCTGGTTGAACGGGTAAACACCTGTTGAGGAGGCATCAGTGACTTAAGCTCATCCGAGCAGAAGCCATGAAAGTATTTATCGTGCTGCTATTTTTCAAGTTTAAGATTACTAATATATACTTTATTTGGAAAGGACTTTCGTGCGTTTGAGATTACTGATCTACACTTTGTTTGCCTTCAAGTTTCAGAAAACTATCACTACCATTTTGTGAAGAACTATTTTGCATTCTCAAATTCGAGATTACACAACTACAGACAGTATTTTCAGTGACATGTTTCTTACTGGTTTTTGGAAATAAAATCTTATTTTTCCTGAAAAATCAGTGAAAATTTATTCTAATATTATTCCAACCATCATATTCATCTTGATAATCACGCTCGCTGTATCCTCCGATGTTGCTTGTATTCGGTAGGTACCACAGAGCTTTGAATCTAATCCTTTATTCAATTCGCAGGAGATGGTTGATTGAAGCCCACTTTCTCTACTTCGGGTGTATTTCATATAATGCCTAATTCTGACTTAAACCGCTTGTGCGTTTGGGCACTGAGCCAGTGTATATGACCTTTCAATAGTGTCACATCAGTGGAGTGAACACGTAACAGCCTAGGAAACCGATATGTTTTAACCAACGGTTTATTCCACTAGCATATAAATAAAATATGCGAAGCAAATCTCTATTTTCATTATGAGGTTGTGGACTTCACGACCTGGTTCAATCGAGTCTTTCATATACCTGGCGCCAAAGCCGTTCGGTAAGATCGGAACTGTCAACCGTATTCAGCTACTTTCTCATATAAATTGTTATGGGTTGATTCGAGTGAATGAAACCTGTTGCACTCCGCAAGGACCATCATTCTTGCGATAGAATTACAAACAAAAAAAAGGTGACAAAAAGGAGAAACTCCATAACCAGTAACAACGAAGATGGATAGAATATGTAACTCGGAAAGAAATTAATGACGTAATCAAGAGGCTGACACATTGCACATTACTTCAAATAAAAATGTCAGAAAACGTCACCAGAAAATGCTAGAAAGACCGATAACATTTACGAAACAAGTTTTCTTGAAAGATTTTTTCGATAGAAACAATTTATTTAATTTCAACTGACAGAAGCGCTACTCGTTCGATGAAAGCCGAATGTTTCTTTTATAAGGAAACAGCAAATATAACCATTACACTAAAAGCTACGATGGCTTCTATGACACTTATAAAACTGTATTTGCCGATATATCTATTACCTGCCTTGTAATACACACACACACACACACACACACACACACACATATATATATATATATATATATATATATATATATATGGTACTTTGTGTGTGTGTGTGTATGTGTGTCTGTGTGTGTGTGTTTCCCTTACATGCATACTCCGAAACGGCTGAACCGATTCTTACTATAAGCGTCTGCGAGTGTTCTTAGCCAAGTTTTGTGTCGAAAAAATATATCGAAAATCAATTATAAATATCGATAAATATCGAAAATCAATTATCGAAAAAATCGGGTTATAGAAGGAGTAGTCCGATTTTAATCAAATTTGATACACTCATAGACAAAGTCATAAGAAACGATATTCAGAAGGTTCAAGGTTGCAGTTCTTACAGTAGTGCAGAAAATCGATAATATATATATATATATATATATATATAAAAGGCAAGATGTTTGTGTGTGTGTCTGTTTATCTGTCTGTATGTCCTTTTTACATGAAGTAATAGATAGATAGATAGATAGATAGATAGATAGATAGATAGATAGATAGATAGATAGATAGATATACTAGTAGGTTATGGGTTACTGGTGTTAGTTTGCTTATTTAAAACACATTTCTATTTATATATTTCCCACAAGTACCCCACCATATATATATATATATATATATATATATGTGTGTGTGTGTGTGTGTGTGTGTGTGTGTGTGTGTGTGTGTGTGTGTGTGTGTGTACACATCGCTCATTCAGTAATGGATTAGAGCACTCTGTCTATTGGGCGGGTATAATGACAATATACACGCTAAAAGTCTGCCTCCTTCTACCGAGTGCCCATAGCCCAGAGGTAGAATCGCCGACTGACGCCAATCGGGTTTTAAATCAATCGGAGTCTAACCGTACTGATGAGCTGTGATACAGCGAAACAGATCTGTCTGCGGATGACTATATATAAAGACGCAAACATTCTAAAAAACACCTTAAACAAGAGAAAAAAAAACTAAGCTCAGAAAAAAAAGAACAAAGGGTGAACACCTATCTAAGCAGTAAAGAAAATCTGACCGCACAGAACTTTTTCGCAGACGATCCATTGCGCAATTTTTTGGTTCATTCCTCAGGAGGTATCAGCAGATGTGTGAAAATTTTCTCGCTTTTTTATGAGGTTAAAAATATAATTCATGTTCATTTAAATGATTTAAGGTTGATTTTCCTTTTTTGTGCTCATGTGTGTGTGTGTGCGTATGTGTACGTGTGTGCTTATGTGCGTGTGTGTGTGCGTACGTGCGGGTGCGTGTGTTTGTGTCTGTATACCTGTATGTGTGCGTATGTGTACATGAGTTGGATGTGATTATGTCTTTTTTTCGTAATTTACTCTCTTCTTATACTTCCTCATTATTCCTTTTCTTTATCTTTCGACTTTGGCCGTCAAAAGTTCATTTCACAATGTTATAAGCAGTGTCAGAGCCGACTTGTATTTAGGTTAAGTTTCGGACATATTCTGGGGTTTTCTAAAATTATTTCTTAAATATATATTTTTAAATTTTCAATTATGATTAGATATACGATTTTTGTTTATTGATTGTATAAATAATTAAAAAAAATGTCAATGCCGATGGAGATATCTTTATGATGTATGAGTTTGTGTTTGTGTATAAATGTTTCTTTTCTTTGTATGTTTACATCTTGATTTTAAACAGTGTTCCTCTTTCATGCTTTTTTATTATCGAGCTAAATTTGTAAAAGAACCCATTTTGCCTATTTCTTAAATACACTAGAGCTGTTTGATGGTATAAGTAACAAAAAGCCTTGTAAACTGATAGGCTACTTCTAAGATGTCGCTAAAAATAAGCAGAATATTGGCACGGCATCAACAGGTTTATTCTTCTGCTTCTATGCGCGTGTGCACTTAATAATATATATTTCTCTGGAAATCTCATTCAAGTGCATAGAATTTCTAACCTGTAGGTCATTGAGTATTTCGTGAGTTTGTTTAAATACCCCAACATGAAATTCTCGCTTCTATTTTTGCCTCCGATTTCCGTCAAAGGTAAGTCCACCAGGTTAACGCGAGTTGGGTCTCAAATCGCCTACCACGATCCCTTAGGATCCTACCTGTAATAAAGTAGCTTTTTATGTGTGCTTTCCCGTGACTTTTACGACCCTAATTTGCCTGTGAATATAATCTCCAGTGATCGGTTCGTCTCAAAGACATGGAAAGAACTATTCTCAAATGGCAGCCAGTCCGGTTACCCATGGTATTAGGACATATAATAAATATGAGCTTATATTGAAAAAAAAAGATTCCTTTAAAACTTTGTGGAAAGAAAAAGAGTTCAGACAAGTTTTTAATACTACTAATTGTTTACTGACTTGAAGGATTACAGCCAAGACATGTTGAAACAGCGGTACTCGTCTAATCACAGAAGTTAACGTTGAGACTTGTCGAGATGAGTGACCATTTGTGAATACCAAGTGCTGTAAGCTGGAATGTGTGGTTAGTCTAATGCATAGAGTGCCGAGAGGAGAGAAGAATTTCAGTCGGCCTCGTCACATTCACTTACGCTCAAATACACGAGAATTATTACTTCAACATTTCCCCCTAGATATAAGTTAATTATAAAACTTTATATTCATTAATTATAAAACTTTATAAAATCATTATTATCTAAAAAAAATGCAATATTCACTCTTAAAACAAGAATAATTTTTAATATAAAAAATGTATTTCGGCGTTAAATAACCTACAAAAAGTTGATAATCCGTAAAAATCAAATCCATCTGTTCATTTCAACGGAAAATGTCGATGTCAAATTCCCGCCTAGTCTGAATTTAATAATATTCGAATATGTTTTTCTTATGTCTATATCATTTTCAAACACCAGTTAAGTAAGTTTGAGCCTGGTCGGTACCTAGATGAGTGGCCATTTAGGAATACAAGATAATTACTGCAAACTTGGGTGTCCGGTTGGTGTAATGGGTAACTATTTAAAATAAAAAATCGAATGGACGTGGTTGAATTTCAGTCGGTCATGTTATATGCAATTACTCCTAAATACTCGAAAGTTATGAATTTATTTTTCTCTCCTCAGTTATGAGTTAAACAGTAGATATTGTATAAAATACAAGCATTTTTTCGCCTTTAAATAACCGACAAAACGTTGATAAGCAGTAAAAAATCAAATGTATCTACTCACTTTAAAGGAAAATGTCGAAGGAAAATTACTGTCGAGTCAGAATTTCATAATATTCAAAAGTTGAAACATCGATTCTCGTCCGATCTGCGGTGATAAACAATATTGATATTATTTATATTTATGAGATGAAATATTGCAATTATTGACATTATTTACATTGAATTACTTCATCTTTGTTGACATATTCACGTCGTTTTGGCCGTTGTAATCTTCGATTTTCTGCAAGTGTTTGGAATTTTGAGCCGCGCCTTTTATAGTAGAAATAAAGAGTTTGGTTAAAAATTCCATTCATCTAAAAAGAAAGTTGGAGCGTGCAACGGCAGCACGTCGAGAATATGTCAACAAAGACGTGGACAGCCGTCCTTACAATGATGTAAGCAACACTGAGTCTGGTCATAACCTAGATGGGTGAATATCATGTGCTGTAAGTCTGTAACAACTCACATTGCTCAAGCGTTCTATTCTTCCTCAAAAACGAGAAAGCCTTTTACTGAATTTAAATAGATAATTTATTTTTCTCTAAGAAAATTTATACTATTTATCCATTTTATTACAAACTGCAGTTTTAACTGCATCTAAACTTATTTATAAATGGAACTTTGTCTGTGTGTGTCTGTGTGTCTGTGTGTCTGTGTGTGTCTGTTGCCTATAGACTTCGAAACGGCTGAACAGACTTTCTTGAAAATTTACACAGTAGTACTACTATCGTCTGCGAGTGTCTTGGCCAGGTTTCGTGTCGAGGTACCTCCGATAAATATCAAAAAATGATAATCGAAAAAATCGGGTTATAGAAGGAGCGGTCCGATTTTAATCAAATTTGATACACTCATAGACAAAGACATAAGAAACGATATTTAGAAGTTTCATGGTTGCAGTTCTTACAATAGGGCAAAAAATCGATAATATATATATATATATATATATATATATATATATATATATATAAGGCAAGATGTTTCTGTGTGTGTCTGTTTATCTGCCTGTATGTCTGTATTTTTTCAGCTCTTTTATTTTGGTTTTTGGTTCGGGTTTGGCTCTAAGTAGAGATAAGTTTAGTTCTTAGTCTCAGCCATCATACCATTTACTCAGAGGACTTATTTAGCCTTCAAAATTCAGTTTGCGACGATAAAAACTTATTTGATATCGATACGAGGAAATCAAAATTTGAATTACATCCATTCATTTTTTTCTTTCAGTCTATGGTTTCGCTTTAACTGGAAACAACTATTGCTTTTTAGTCTTTCGTGCCAACGTCCAAAGAGTCTAAGCTTCAGGACCATGGATTAGTTTTAAAGCTTCCATTACACCCGAGTAACGCCGCGCTATACTGCTAGTCAGTCGTAAAAAGAACGTAACTTTCGATGACACTTCTGAAATATTATGCGCAAGATGGTGCTGAGTACTTTTATATCAATGAAATAATTCCAGTATGTCTGTAAATGTACGTAGATACATCAATCAATAATTCGTAATAAATTAGACAATAATTCGTAATAAATTAGACAAGTTACGTGTCCGTAATGCGTCTCACTCAAATTCGACGTATCTATCATCCTGCTTGGAGAACTCACCAGCAGCAAGAGTCTACGCGCATGATCTAAACAACGTTTTTAGAACCAATTGAAAACATCCCCTGAACAGGCCAGTATCTCCGCGGGAAACCGCTGCTGCAGTTCAGTCTTCCTGGCGCAGAACCACCCGAAGAGGGAATTTTGTGTCCAACTGTCAACATGAAATTGATCTGCTACGTGTCTTCAGGAGAGCTTAATTCGTCCAGAAGCATCCACCACTCACACTCTTCTGTGACTCCTTTTCACGACTCTTCTCTGAGATGGATAAATTGTCGTTTAATTTACACAAAAATGAAAATAGCATTAACATGTCATTTTAAAAAAAATTTTTTTACCAAAATTAGATCAAGTGCCTTGAGGAGATACAGTTGCCCTGGGTCAAGAGGGTAGCTGCAGGAAGGCCTGTCACACAAGCAAGAGAATTCACTCATGTTTTTCAGACAATTTCTGTGGCCCCATCAACCTTTAATTCTCCCTAGTTAATTCCCCAGAGTACAATCCCCATGATTATCATATGGGGGACGCTATTGAACGAGATCAAAATAGAAAAAAAAGAAAGAAAACGCCTTGTAACATTAAAGACGATTTGAATTCAAGGATTATGGCAGCGTTCACTAACTTAAACAAGTTGACAGTTCATAAGAGATGCAGCAGATTTCCGAAGTCGTCAGGAGGCTGTGGTTGAAGACAATAGCAATTTTACTGAATAAATTTACTCTTTAGTATTTCAAGATATTTATGTATAATTTTGGTAAATATATCTGTTTAAAATTATATGTCAGTGTTATTTTGATGTTAGCGTAATTTAGACAATAATCTATTATTCATACTCTCTATACTGTCTCGTATAAATAAACACTCTGATGGTTTTCTTTCAAGCATTACACAAGACCCTTTACATCTATCGACCTTATCATAATGTAACCTCGCAAGACTCCATCATCATTTACTGTATTCATCTTAGTTCATCAAGGTAATATTCTTCTTCTTCTTCTATGTGCCCTGTCCCTTCAGGACGTAGGCGATCATGGTTCTCCACGTCTCCTTATGCCTTGTGGCTCTTAATATGTTTGCTCCAGTTACACATCGCAACACCCGTTCCGTCATCCACCTGATCAGGCCCTGCAAATATGTTATCCGCTGCCTTCCTCTGTCTCTCTTTCCTTCTATCTGGTCAGTCAGTATCAGGTTCTCCAAGCTCTCCTTCCTCACTGCGTGTCCCAGGAACTTCAGTTGTCTCTTCCTGATACTCAGCATTAATTTCCTTTTTGTTGCCATTCTTTCCAACACTTCATCGTTGCTTGCATGCTCAGTCCACGATATCCGCAGCATCCTTCTGTAGAACCACATTTCCGCTGCTTCCAGTTTTGTCCTCATTTTTGATGATATTGTCCAGCATTCACTGCCGTATTGAAGAACAGACATCACATAGCAATCCAGCACTCTTTTCTTTGTTTCTAGTGAAATTTTCCTGTGTGTTAGTACTTTACTCAGCTTCTGGAACGCGTCCTTTACCATGCCAATTCTTCTTCGGATTTCAGTGTCGCACTTTCCATCTCCTGTTAGAACACTTCCTAGGTGTTTAAATTTTTGTACTTGCTTGATTCTGGTATCCCCCATCTGTATTTGGCATTTTGGGTTGCATCTTTTCCTGATGACCATGAATTCAGTATTGTTGAAGTTTATTTTTAGTCCTTTTTTGTCATTCTCCATCGCTATCTTTTGTAGGAGGTCTTGTAGTTTCCTTTCCGTGTCTGTTATGTTAAAAACTAATGAAGATGTGACCAAGGCGTGGTGTAGCATCAAGACGTTTCTTAGTTGTAGTATTAGTAGTGTCTATACTTGCCGTCGGAGATGTTATTTTACTATAATTATTCATTCTATGTGGCGTATTGAAATTGCGAATGATGCCTTCTAAATGCTAAACAAAATATTAAGTAAGAGGTGAGTTTTATTAGAAGCAACGAAAAACATGAATGCTAAACTGTAATGCAGTAACGGTCACGTTATATGGATGTGGTGCAGTGGCTATAGACTCGGAACGACAAATCGGGGAGTCGAGTTCGAATTCCAGTTGAATTCCTTGCATTCACTTGCGCACAATTACCCTTAGGAAAGGTATTAATCCGTATCTTTCGTCCAGTTATGGGTTAAATAATAGGACACATTGGGTTCTTTAGCCTTGGCTGGCAACTAGTCTACCGCAGAAAGCAATGACAACCTAATGCTGGATAATCTTGTGCCAAGTCTGTCATATCTCTTTCGAAACATGATCGCCCAAAGTGTGTATCACATATGTCACTTAACTGACTATATAGTAGTGAATGCTGGACAGGCTTATTTTTTTTTAATTATCAATTCACCCCAAGCAAGACAGTATTGGAACTAGTGCGCAGGGGGTGGATACATAAGAGGAAAGTAAAAGGTCACATAAAAGGAGATCTAAGAGAAAGAATAACAGTTTACAGAGGGTGTCAGAAAATGAACAAGATAAGGATGGGAATACGGGTGTGAAGAGAGTTGCGTGAGAATAGAGAGAACAGGGCGAATAACAAGATTCAGGGGGTGTTGGGGAATGGATAAGAGAAAGATGTGTCAAGATGATAAGAGATGTTAATTGATGTTGCATTTAAACTCTTGGAGATTGTAGCTGTCAGGGAAGCAAGTATACGAAGAAAATTCTACAGTGGAATGTGCGAGAAAAGAGGCTGGTAAGTAGAAGTGGCTGCTGCACTTGGTTGTTTTGACTGTAAAAGGGTGTGACCTTGTTGTCAGTCTGGTTGTAGGTGGGGCCCAGGGAGCTAAGGTCGTCAGAGCAAAAGCAATGAAAATAGAAGAAATCCGTGAGACAATAGGTGTGTGGTTCTTCAGAACCTGTCTATCCAAAATTCTCAGACTTATAAAATAAAATAAAGAAAGAGAAGCTGTTTAGAACTTTTTTGTAATTTCTAGATAAATCTTTATTCATTTCTTTTTTTTTTTTTTAGATGTAGAAAGCATTCAATAGCGGTTAATTACATTTCCTTACGACCGGTTTTGTTTCCTTTAATCGTATCACCCCGAGCAAGGCGGTAACGCCACTGATGTGCAGGAGGGTACGTAATAGTGAGAAGATTGGAAAAGATAAAGCCGGAAACCACATCCTAAACAGGGAACAAGGGATGAGCCTCTTAACCTGTTCAGTAGACGTGGGTGGAGTGTGAACCGGGCGATAGTTTAGTCTATCTACCACTTGATATGGTCGTTAAGTGAGGAGAATCGACTTGAAGAGGTTAAAATATAGTAGTGTATCGGTTTTAAGCTGGATATCAAGACAGACCAAATATCCCTAATATTTCAGCTTTCTCTGATGTTTTCTTGCTGATTTTATTAAAAGTGTCATTTGCATTGTATTAATTTTTTTCCAGATTAGTTTTTACATTTATATATATGTGTGTGTGTGTAGGTGTGTGTGTGCGTGTGTGTGTATATTTGTGTGTGTGTGTGGGGGGGTTCTTTAAACAGATATGTATACCCATTTGTGTTCACGGCTTACTTACGTGCAAATTTTCTTTTGACTTAAAACAAAGAAGACAGCTGATCCTCGAGTATTCCTTGGAGAGGAAAGAGCTAGCTGTGAAAAAGGTATAAAAAAAGGGGAAAAAGGAATAAAAAGAAAAGATAAGGACTAAAAAATAGTAATAAGCTGAGGTTCATGAGAAGAGAGGAAAAGGCCCGGGTAGCAGATGTGAAAAGATCTGGAGGCTAAAAGAAGCTGGTGTTCGCAAGATAAAGCAGAAATAAATGACATCATGACGAAAATAAATAAATACATTTTACAACAGCGAATACCCAGTAGAATCATAATGTGAGGTTACATAAATAAGGCGACAGCAAAGAAATGATTGCCTATATAATAACAATGTTGCCATAACGATGAAGAGCCGGTCATGTCCGATTAACTTTGTAGTGTGACAATAATGTTTAGCGTCGCCGTGTAGAAATAGTTAAGAGACTGTCGTAGCCAACCATTACAGCTGCGTTGTCTTCATGTTTGTTAAATTAATGATCTTTTGACAGCTTCAGATATGTTGTTAACGTTATAGTTATTTTTTTTTAAAATCTATTCATCTCAAGCAAGGCGATAACGTAGTGGTCTATTGGGAGTGTAAGAGAACGAGTCGACTTTAGAAGAAACGGAAAACCCATTCCTGAACAGGAAACAAGAAATCTATTTACTTAGATTAAAGCTGTTTGGGTCTTCAATCCAGTCCTTTATCATTTTATACTTCACCAACTGTACGCCACTATATAAGCTGCGTCTAGAGATTATATGCAAGTTATGAATTGGTATAAAGAGTTGTGTCGTTAATGTTGAAAGTCCTATAATGTTGTTTACATTCTACTCAATATTATTAACTTAGTGATAGAGAAAACTATTGTTTTTGGTTGGAAAAATGTTTTTTGTATATTCTCAAAGAATTTTTTTTTACTGGAGGATAATTTTGTTTTAAAATTCCTCTTAAATTCCTTGGTCGTCTTCTTTGCTCGGCCACTGTCTAGTTAGTTGACTCCCATACCCACCCCGCATACATTCACGTAGTATCCAAAAAGATAAAATAATTCTTCTATCACTGGTTGAGCACGTGGTTTTTTTTTTCGGATGGGGGGGGGGGCAACTTTACTAGTAAGTAATGATTTTGCTTTGATTTTATTTTATTTTAATTTTTTGTTGTGGGTAATTTTAAAAGTTTCATAGTTATTTGAACGAGTGCGTTTTTTTTTTGTATTTTTTTTTCAAAGTTAAAACTTAGTTAACTCAACGCCCCTACTTTTTATTTATTTTTTTCAATTAGAGTAGATAGACTAAACTATCTCCCGCTTCACACTCCACCCACGTCTTTTGAACAGGTTAAGGAGCTCATCCCTTGTTCCCTGTTTAGGATGTGGTTTCCAGCTTTCTCTTTTCCAATCTTCTCACTTATCTTTTCCTTTTTTTTTTCTTTTTTCATTTTTTTTTCTCAATTGGAGTACATAGACTAAACTATCGCCCGGTTCACACTCCACCCACGTCTAATGTACAGGTGTAGAGGCTCATCCCTTGTTCCCTGTTTAGGATGTGATTTCCGGCTTTCTCTTTTCCAATCTTTTCATTCTTACGTAGCCCCCTGCACATCAGTGGCGTTACAGCTTTGCTCGGGGTGATATGATTAAAAAAACAAAACAAAACAGACTAATTTGACTGTCAGTAGTTTATTTGCAACTATTTATTTTAATACTTTTATATTATTATACCTTGTAAAACTAATGTAAAAAATAATATGAAAAGATTTTAGAAGGTAATTCGTCAATTTCTTAAAGGAAAATCATAAGCCTTTCTGTTCAATAACTCTTAGCAGCCTTTTGTCAACATGTGATGTTAGATTTGCAATTTTAACGGCTGGTTAATTTACTTGCAACAAATTTAACTGCCACTTAGAGGTCACACTTGCTGATGAATTGCCTTCCATTAGAACAACTATCTCTCTTGAGGATGCTCCACAAGTTCTCAATGGGATTCAAGTCACAGCTATTATCAAGTCACAGTCCATAAGAGAATCTTCAATAAATCCCTTTTCTTTCAACCAGGATTTAATAAATTTTGATGCATGACTTGGTGCATTGTCATGCATAAAGATCATAGATCTACGCTTGGCTAAAAACTGGTTATCAAGCCATTTAAAGTAATGTTACTCTAGAAAATCACAGTAAATTTGGAATTCATTTTAACCCCGTTCTTCAATTTAAATGGACCCACGAGCTCATTACCAATAATCCCAGCCCATATCATGATCTCACCCTCGCCTTGTTGGCGTTTAAAAAATTACTTGAGTCATGTTGCTTGCAGACCCATCTTTGAGCCCACCCATCGGGCCCATCGAGGGTGATTCTTGATTCCTCTGTAAAAAGCACTTTAATGAAATCAGTTTTCATTTTTTTTTTGCCCACTACAATCTCCTTTCCTTATCTTTTTTGTTAAAATGGATTTTTTATTTGATTTTTTACATCAGCACACTTCCTTAATGCTTTACACTTAGTTTCCCTTGACACCATAAGGTCTCCAGCGACCTCAATGATGAACGCACATGAAGCATTTGGGTTTCATATTAATTCTCTTCGGATATGTGATAGATCTCGCTTTGTTAAATTTCTGAATTCAGCCTGAGACCTTTTTTTCCTTGGTTGAATTCCCATTTTACATATTTTCTTGATTGTTCGATGATCCCTTTTCAAATCCTTAGAAATTTGAAGCGAAGACTTCCCTTTGCTAATTTTTTTATTATATAGATCTTTTTATTTATTGTTAGTTCTTTTTTACGAGCCATACTACTAAATCCACTTTTTCAAATAAACTCTTGACACTACAAATCGCTTTAATTACTGAAAAAATACTAAATATTAATCTGAAATTGAAAATTGGGACTTAATTGCTTTCATGTTTACTCGCTATATATAATAGTACAAATTATTTCGTTGGATAACATATATCTATGAATTTTACATAAAATATTTGACAATACGTCTTTTGCAAATAAACTCTAGACGCAGTTTAGAGATCACTGGCCGCTGGAATACATAGTTATTTATAATATTCTTTCTACTAATATGAGTTTATGTTGAAGGTCTTCATTTTGTATGAAAATATATTCGCGTATGCTCTTTGTACTGTGTTTTTTTTTCAGAACATAATGAGAACTATAGACGTAACGAAAGCGTAATGAAAACTATAAAGACAAAAATATAATGATATTATATAAATAAAAAACGTAATGAAAACGTAGTGAAATAATAAATAAAAACGAAAAGAAAAATAATAAAAATGATATAAATGAAAACAATTGAAATTATATAATAATAAGCAACGAAAACATAATAAATCTATATGAATAAAATTTAATGAAAACTATAAAAATGAAAACGTAAAGAAAACTATATAAATACAGTCGTATCGAAAAATATTTCAATTAAAATATAATGAAAACGTAATGCAAATTAGATAGATAAAACACAAATAAGTATATAAATACAAGCGTACTAAGAAGTATATAAATAAAAAGGTAATGAAAATTATATAAAATGCTAATGAAAACAATGAAAACTATAGAAATAAAAGTGTAATAAAAAATACATAATTAAAAACGTAATTAAAACTACATCAAAATGTAATAAAATCTATACAAATTTTTAAATCAAGTTCATAAGAACCTGACATAAAGCTGAACAAATGATAAATTTAGCTTTGCTAAAATTGCAAAAATGCCACTAGAGATGTAAAGGTCAGATAGGGTCATCATATTGTCGGCTATTGTGTGATATACAGCGGAAGCGTTTGAAGCTAGTAAAATCAAAAAATTAACTTTAACTAGAATATTGTTTCAGGCTTGTCATAAACTTTGAGGAGGTCAGGTAAGGTTAAATCTTCAAAATTATTTCTGGGAACAGATTCTAAAGTCAGAAAAATAGATGATGTAATTGAGAGGAAGAAGACAAAAAGATATTACGTCATGTGAGGTGTTGATATTTCATTCGATGAGCCATAACCCCTCTTAAATTGTGTAGGTGAAAAATAATCTCATTGGTCAAAGTTTGGAGTCGCATTGATATTCGGTCCATCCCATAAGAGAATTGATGACAGCTATAAAAATTGAAACCAAATGAAAACAATCATTTGGTTGAGTAGTTTTTGAAATTGCAGTCGAGATGTAACGACTGAGGGAAAAGTGTTCCCAACTGGGAGCCACAACCCAGAGACTGGTCGCCTACCATAGAACTCATGACTGAAGATAAAAAGAAACTTAGAAAAGCCTGCCGCCAAATAACTTAAATGAGTTGAATAATGCGCCTCCGATAGAGTCCCAGCTAAGGATGTATAGAAACTGAATGAACCGAGAAAGACTTAAACTAGCTGAAAGGAGATTTTTGTTATTGCTGAACGAAGGAGACAAGACGAATTTACTATTATTACCAGAATGCTCAATTTCGGCCGTTTCCGTAAAACTTCGGTGAAGGGCCGAGAATTGGAGAAAGTTTGAGAGAACTTGGGAGCTTTTTAAAGCTGTCGAGCGACAGAGAGCAAACGACCCCCGACACACCTCCGTCAACGAAACCGTTCGCTCCCATTCGGCCGTTTCCGTAAAGTTTCCGTAAAGAGCTGTAAAAAGACTTGTTTTTATTTGGAGATTTGGCTTATCAGATTATTTTTAACGAAATTTTGCACTGTTATAAAAAGAATTTGAAAGCTCTGATTATTTTTAAGAAATCCTTCTCTCTTTGAAATTGGGAGATTGTACATTCAGCTTTTATAATTATATATATATATATATATAAAATCTTTCTTTCGTAACTCATCCATGCGTCTTCGAATCTTGTCATTTTTTTTTTTTTGCCGTCATTTTTTTTTTCAACACAAGTATACACATGTCTTGTATATGTCTTGTCTGGTTTGAGGAGGTAGAGAGACGACCACTGGGTTTTCAACGTGACTTTTCTGAGATCAAAAGAACACAGCGTGGAAAGAGATCTTCACGGTTGTAATAGACGTCTTTAGGACCAGCTACTGTGACGGGGCCATCATCACGATTAGCGACCCGAGAGCGTCGTCATAATTGATACCGTTTCGATAGCATCAACCCGCTTAGCATCATCATTAGAGGTTTCGGATTAGGGTCAGCGAGCCAGCAGGGTCGATTTGTCACAGGGTACTCCATACTTTTGGCCTTGTGCCACATCTAAGCGGCGCTTAGAAAATCAATTATAAGGTCACCTCGAGGTGGTGTAATAGCAAGTTGGTCTCGCTAGAACCATTACAATTGAAAAGTGAGTTCGATGCTCACTGGGTGTCACATAGTTTCGGCCTTGTTCCGCGTCTAAGCTCCGCTTAGAAAATCACCTTAAATTACATATTCTTTTTATTTCTAGAGCTTTCTATCCCAAATTAACGGTTAGTGTAATGCAATAGTGATTATTACAAATAAATGCAGGACCCAAAAAAAATTAAGATGTTTTAAGTCTGGCAGTTGATTTTACTCTGTCCTAGTGTGATTTCATTGTCACCGATCAGGGCTAGAGTTTTCTCTAGTCATAATGAACGCCGGAACTCTCAAGGAGGCTCCTCGTTTTGAACATTTGTTCGGAGCAAAGATCACTGAAGACTCCTAGCTGTATGTTATATACAATACAGTGTCAAAGATGCTTGAAAAATATTCAACTCACTTCACTGCCACAGAAAGTACTTGTCTTCTTCAACTATGTCTTATTTTTTCAATAGTCAGATAATGAAGTATCGCTACCATATTTGAGCTAGGACTGCTCAACTCTCACTTTCCACCATTGATAGAGTCGAAAGTCGTTTATGCAGTTTTGTGGTAGTAGGGTGACATATTTCCTCTCTAAAATTCTCCAAATCTATCAAATCCTCACTTCGTATTTCCAACTCATAAATCCATATCACAAGCCTCATCCAGTATCCCCTACATTGAGTGGCTCTTGAGTCTTGTAGTCAAAGGTAACGTAGCAAGCCTGTCGCTACTCTATTGCTATTTCTATGACATATGGCGGAACTAAAGAATATACGTCCAAGTAATATTTGTCATTACAATAGCGATAGAGTTGAGACGTTATGATCCTGGGAAAAATGTTAATATCTGAATTGCCGGAACTATAAAATCATCCTTCAACGAAAAATTAACGGTTTGCAGCTAACATCTCCAGGATGTGTCCACAGATAGGAATCATTCCCACTCCAACAATATCTCACTCGTAAAGAGGAGGTGGTTACATTTTTTTTTTTACCAAGTAACGTAGATTTGTAAACACCATCATCTTAACCTATTTAAATCAAGGGCCAATCTTTATCTATCCTCCATAACTATCACATCGTCATTTCGTATATCCTACTCCTGAATTCATATTGAAAACTTCATTCAGTAACGGTCCTCGGCATGACAGTAAACTGCATCCGGCAACAAGGCCTCTTATTGATTAATTGTGGGGAGCATGGAACCATCTCTTAATTGCTGTTGCTCCTAGTTTCAACCTGAACCGGGATGGTAGCTCCTGTTAGGGTCCCAGCTATGGATTCAAAACCTATGAAAGTATAAAATAGACTTTTATAGAAAGATATACATTTTTAAAGGAAAAATATTACCAACGATACACTTTTGAAGAAAAGAATTATTATAATACATTTTTGAAGGAAAAAAATCTTAGTAAAACATTTCTGAATACAAAACTAGAAAAAATTTTCAGTTTTCTAAAATAAAACTTTAATTAAGATTTGAGTAAATCAACTTTCTCATTGCAAATGAACATTAAAATACCTTAAAACCCCATCTTTTTTGCATTAAATAACCCACAGAGGTTGATATGCCGTTAAACAAAACTCAAACTCATTCAGCAACCCAGTAGCTTGAATTGCTTTTGAGCATCGTATTCAGTGAAAATTAGTAACACAAAAATACCGTAGTAGTTCGATATTCAGAAGCTGTACCACACAGGTCGTGTCTCTAAACAAAGTTCATCAAATAATATTGGGCGCCTTACCACCGAGTAAGATTTAGTCAAATACACCGAATGTATTAATTCGATCCTGATTGGATACTCTACACACGTGGTCTCCTTAACATAGCTTACACCTCTATTAGAATTCTCACTGGACAATAAGTCATCCAACCAGATTATTAGTGCGGTAATATATTTGATATTCACTGTGGTATCTATGATTGTGTCTCTATACCAAACCAACCAGAGTTAGCATATAGATGCAGTTCTAACAGTATAAGAAAAGCGAGAAAAAAGGCAAACCATCAATTGTATGAAGAAAAAATGTATGGTTTTAAGCAAGAGATAAAGATACGAGCTGTGAATCTGAGATGTCAAAATCAAACAATTACAGAAGAATAAAACTCTGGGAAGTGTTTTAATAGATGTTTGTAAAAGTGACACCGAAATCTGAAAACGCCTTGGAAAAGCAATCATGCCTTCTAAAAATGTAAACAATGTATTAAGAAATAGGAAAATTTCGTTAAAAGAAACAGAATGATGAAGTACTATGTAATATCATTCCTCTTATGTAGCAGTTAATAGTGGATAGTCTCACCTAAGAAAAAGAGAAATAGAAATAGAATTCATATTGAAAACATCATTCAGTAACGGTCCTGGGCATGACGGTAAACTGCATCCGGCAGCAAGGCCTCTTATTGGGAGATTGCGAGGAGTATGGAACCACCTCTTAATTGCTGTTGTTCCCCGGTGCACCCTGACCCGGAGTGGTGTCACCTGTTAGGGTCCCAGCTATGAGCAAATAGTTAACCGCTAAACTGGTTAATAAACTGGTTTTAATGTTGTTCTCCAAGAGGGTTTAATGTTGTTCTTCAAGAGGGTTTAAGCAATGGGTAAAGTTTTAAGAAAAACGCGCAAAGGAGAGTGACAATTATCCATAAAACCAGGCAGAGACCGTTGAATATTTTGGGACACAGAACGAGAAAAAAAGGTTTAGAAAATTTGATAATCGCATTTAAAAGACAAAAGGGATATATAGAGACTGCGGGTAACTTACCCAACGGTCTGGAGTTAATAATTTGTAGAACAGGGGATGGGAGGGATAGTAATAGACAATATTCGCTAAGTTGTGAAGAGATAAATTCCCCACCAAGGTCTAGTTTATTTGCTAACAGAGACCATTTGCAAATTTCAGTGAAAATGTTGAGAATAGCTAAATTCATTAGGACTACCACTTCAGACCGTCATAGGTAGAAACCACTATACGGCATACACATTAATGCGATTCATCCTTTCTCGTTAGGGCGACTCGAAATGGTGTAATGGTTAGCAAGCTTGTTTCACAAATCCAGTGAACACTGAGTAAAGAGTTTGGTTCTCACTGAGTACCCCATACTCTCGGCCTTGTGCCACAACTAAGCGACTCTAAAAGAAATCAGCTAATCCCTCCTTATTAGATGGATAGGGGGTAAATTGTATTTGAGCATCTTCTTCCCAATATCTATTACTTTGTTGAACAAACCTCCGTAAAAGGCATTCCTAAATCACTAGGTTCTTAACCCTCTAGGGCCATTCGTATCATATTTGGTACAGTATGAAAACAAGCGTTGAAAGAAATATTTTCCTGAAAAATTTTTTAAGAGAAATATTTTATAAATTACAAATGAAAGCAGTACTGACTGCTCAGTCAATGAATACCAAATGTTTCCTTATAGGGAAATACCAAATGTTTCCTTATAGGGAAATAGTGTATCAAATATGATACGAATGGCCCTAGAGGGTTAATGACTTCAAGTCTACGTTTAACTCCTATATTATTAACGTCTTCAAGTTTATGGTTAATTGTTATCTTATTAATATCTCTAAGTCTAGGTTTCACTGTTATATTTTCAATCTCTTCAAGTCTAAGTGTTAATTTTTATATTATTAATCTTTTCAAATCTAGGTGTTAACTTTTATATTATTAATCTTTTCAAGTTTAGAGTTAACTGTTATATTATTAATCTCTTCAAGTCTAGTGTTAACTGCTATATATCCAAAGTATGGTGGGGCTTAGTGGAGTAATGTATATCGGCTCGCATTGGGGAATCGTTGAGCTGAGTTCGAATTCCAGTCGGATTCATTACATTCATTTACATGCTAATACTCCTGGAAAGGTATGAAACCGGCTCTTTTCTCCCAAACCGTGGGTGAAATAATCGGACAGATTTGGGTCTATAGCCTTGGGTAGCAATCTGTTTAGGAGAAGGAAAACTTTGAATATAAATATTCCTGGAAAGGTTTTCGGCTCCATCAGGGTGTCGTACACAAAGAAATTACACTCTTACTGTAGCTGTAGTACATGTGGTTCCTATACAACTCTAATGAATCACTGGGTATCTGGAATGAAGAATCGATTGAAGTCCAGAGTTAACTGTTATATATCCGATGTACGCACTTCTTACTTCGTATCTCGAGTGTTTCTTGGACGAACAATAGTGTTAACAAAACGGAAAAATCTACATCGTTTTTTGTCGTTCCCTTATGACAGCAATATCGTAGACATGTCAGTTAGGAATATCGAGATTGTGAAATCTTATCAAGGTATGATATTTTGATAACATTGTTGTTTATGACAAACATTGTCTATAGCAAACTCAGAAAGAAAATTTATTTGAAATCTTAGACAAGAAAAGCGGAAAGAAGAGAGTGACCATTAGTTGTAAAAAAGTAAAATAACATAAAATAAAATAAAGGAAGCAGAATGTGTAATATTTATCAATATTTCCGAGATGTGGCATTTATATTATGTGTATTATTCGGACTGTTGGCTTTATCTTTATTACCCTATTCACGACGTTTCAATCGTTTTACTCTCCGACCTTCTTCAGATGATTAGGAAACCAAACCCTTTATTTCTACTGGTGTAAATTGTTTTCGTTTCGTGTGCCATGTCACTTCCTGATGCTTTAGTTTTTAACTTAAGTGTTTTAACTTGATGTTGTTGTAAGCTTGTAAATAATATAAGGTATTATTTGTAGATAACGACAATCACAACTAAATTAATGAGAGGTACACAAGACAGTAAATTAAAAGACAGGGTACATTAATAGATAGTAGTTCGGAATTGGAAGGTATTGTGAGTACCTGGCTACAGGTATTGAACTCACAACTCTTTGGACCCAGTCACTGGATCTAACTAACGATTTTATCCTCTTGTCCATGAGTCCTTGAAGACACTTCTGGAAGTAGCATGAACGAGAACAATCTACCCAGTGATTGAAATGAAGGGTTCGGCTCCCAATTCTAAACACCTGAAGATGGTCTGCGTACAACAGTCGGAACGTCGTGAATATGACAACAACGATGAAGACAACAGTCCAAGCAATGGAAATAAAAATATGTGATTGTCAGCAGAGGAAACCTCCCAAGATGCGAACAACAAATTGGAGATGTAAAATAAATAATTACAGGGATTTATCTACAGGGTAACCAATAAAAAAGCTGAAAAATATTATCACTGTTTTATTAAGCAGAAATAATTTATCTGGAATAATTTTTATTCGCTTTTTGGTGACATTGATTGTTGAGTAGGAGGGTTGGTCGGAGGATCAGCACACACGCATAAAGGACATTCAAACGACAAAAATATTAACTTTAACAGTCTAACCTTACTTTAATATGCGAACCTAATTTGACACCTGGAACCCCAGGTGCATCCCGAGAAGATATCGAGTTCCCATATCTCCGACTTTTATCTTCGTTTCGTCAAAACGATATTCAGTTTGACACCTGGATTTTTTCTGCATTCTCTGATATTTTAAAACAATACGATTTTTTAAAATTTTGCAACAACAATGCAAAAACGCTTCTGGGCAAAATGTTATAACTTGTAAAAATTATCTGCAAATTTTCTTCAATTTCATTTTCCAAAATGTTCTTCTATGAACATTTTATTTGCCTTTTTTTTTGCCCGACTTAGCATTTCCGCAATATAAGTACGTCTTTGTACTGCACATTTACATAGTATAATACAAATATATATGTATATATAACCGAAAATCTAAGAGCGAGCTAATAACCTTCCACGGTTTCGATTAACTGCTTGTCAGGGGAAATTTTCCTCTACTTTCGCTTTGACTGATTTGTGTACTCTGCTTTTGAGCTCTTTATTGTTAAGGTTTTCGTCTTGTTTTTTTTCTTTCTGACGAATGCTTGAATTTTTGTTCAAGTATTTCGTTTGTTTCTTTTTTTTCTTCCCCTTCTTTTCCCTCTGGGTTAGTTCCCGGTGTGTTTCAAGACGATCTCATTTGTAGTTTAATTATTGCTAGTCTTGACAGAATTAGTTCTGTTGCTATTGATATTATTACTATAATTAATATTACTATATATATATATATATATATATATATATATATATATATATATATATATATTATCAAATCCGACATCCTTTTCTCTTCACATTGTCCGTATGTGCCTCTTGTTCATTCCTTTCATGAGACACTCTTCTTGGGGTAAGAGGAGTTTCCTGCTATAGGCATAATAATGAATCAAGTTAAAACGCGATTAACACAAAATATATGTTTCCTTTTCATTCCTTTTTTCCTTCTTAACAAAAACTGAGTAAATCTTCCGTCTACACATATTAAGACGCGTTGATCACCCACACATGGAGTAATGGTTAGTGCCAAAACATTTACGGCCAAGAAGTGACCGAACTTCAGCAGATCCTCCATCTCTTCTGCCTAATTCCACATCTAAGTTTCACTTAGAAAATCACCATTCCAAGACGCGTGATTAGATAACTTATAATCACAAGAGTACTTTTGTCAGCTTACAAAGTTTTCTGCACGTTTCAGGCTCAAGATATCCCAACTGACTAATAGGATTCGGTTACCTCTGGTATAATTCTTTGCCTTTTTATTTGGATATTAAAACTGTTGTTTTTTTTTATCATTCTCTTTTGTTCGTCTACTCGTTTTTTTTAAATTTATTTTTTTTAATCTAGTGCCAATAAAAATACACAGACTGGCCAAATAAAAACACATTTGATTCAACTATCATTCACCTCTTTTTCCTTCTAGTGAGTTTTTTATTCCTCTGTGGCATTGACCAACTCCTTTGTGATACCCAGATAAAAGTAAATAAATAAATAAATAAAAATAACGCACAATGCATTGACAGAGATAAGTGAAAGAGCACCGACTTTTTAATTTATGGTTATAATTTTTTTTCTGATTTTTCTTTCTTTTTAACACAACGTCAGAGAAAGTTCTGTAACGTCTGAAAAGTTCTTTTTTTCCATTATTTTCGAAGAACACACAAAAGAAGAAAGTTTCTATAATGTTCAAAATTTCTTTTTTTCCTTTTTTTCTCTGCGAAAAATATCCACATCAACAAGATCTATTATGTTCAAAAAGTTATTTTATTCTTTTCTTTTCAAAAAACACACATCAGAAAGTTCTCTAGTGTCCAAACAGTTCGTTTTTTTTTCTTTTTCGAAGAATCCACACATCAATAATATTTTGTAATGTTCTCAAGTTCGTTTTTTCTGTATTTTCCTTCTCCCTTTGAATTGTAACCCAACCAGAGACACTCTGACGCATGACGATACTCTTTTACACGTTAACCAAGACGTCAATTTACAAATTGACATCTGGTAAATGACCTCGAATAAAGTATATGCACCTTTATTCGAGTTTTATATCACACATGGAACTTCTTAAATTTCAACCATACTCTGATTGAACGAGGAAGTACTCCATTAATAACAGTGCACGTTATTCTAAGTTTGCCTGAGGAAACGACAAAAACTAAACGAGATAGAAAAAAAAAACAAAAAAAATTAAAGAAAGCTACCTAGAGGTCGGATCGTATTTGATCACGTTGACATGCGTTTCGATGGAAGGATTTGTCGCAACGTTAAAGTTCTAAGCTTCCAACTAACTGAGTCGAAAAATTGATGTATCTTACTCTAAATACCACATAACTCAACATTTTCCCCACGAATTTCAACTACTACCCACAATGTCATAGGGAAGCTAAACCAATTCTCATTCTCAAACGCCGTTTTCTACTCTAAAATTTTAATTCACAACAAATCTTCTGATGCATGTCTACCTTTCTTTCTTGCTTTTGTCCTTATACTACCCCAAATCACCTTCACAGAACTTAGCTATCTCAGCTTCCCTTAGTTTTTTTCTAACAAAGCGGTAACGTGAGGTAATTCTAATAATGGCTTTCAACTTCCTAAAATCGTTTGTAGTCAAACACAAACTTAACGATTGGAAGAATCTGAAAACTATTTCCACGTTTTACAACAACTTGATCTCTTCTTTCAACACTAATTTCTCTGACTATTACTTCATCTACTTTCCGTCAACTCTGTCTCTTTTTCACTTCTAATTTTTTTACTAGCTGCCTTTTCCCCGCACGCGTTTTCTACCCTCCTTAAATGCGTCTGAAAAAACCGTACGACTTATCTCCACGTCAAAACTCTGCACACAACTGCACAACTGCAAAAAGTATGCATAAAAGTTTTTGTTTGAACTAGCAACTGTTTTATAATAAAGATAAAAGCAAAGCACACATAGGCAAACGAAAAGTTTACCTACCTTAAATCGATGTCTCTATTGCAATCGTCTAGTTTCTGTGCTGTAATAACCAGGATCGATCAATTTGTTTACAAAACAAACAGCGCACAGAGCAAAAAGTAACAGCGCACCATTTCCTCACTGGGTGTCCCATAATTTCGGTCTTAGAAAATCGTCACAGTGCACAATTTTTCTATCCTGCACATATATAAATCTACCATCCGCCCGTGTATTAAATACTGCTGCCACATCTGGGCGGGTGCCCCTGCTATTCTCCTCGGGGTTCTTATCAGAATACCACGGAGAATCTGCAGTCACTCTCTCACCGGTGTGACAGGGCTTACCTGTGCCTCTTCTATAATTACTTTCACGGCTTCTGCTCCTATCAACTTAGATCACTGGTGCCCCCTAGGTACGAGTTTGCACGAGATACTAGATTAGCAACTAGCTCCCACCCGTTTACAGTGAAACCTATAAAATGTAACTGCAATTACTACTCCAACAGTTTCTTTTCTCGCACTTCCCGCCTGTGGAATACCCTTCCACATACTTGCTTCCACGACAGCTACAATCTCCAGGAGTTTAAATGTAAGGTCAATAGACATCTCTTAACGCACTAACTCGCATCCATTCTCTCAAACACTCTTCCCATCTACATCATTACCCGTCTATCACCCTCCTTCTGACATTTCCTATAGCTAACCCCTCTTTCTCATCCCCTTCCCCTATGTAACCCCCTGCACAATAGTGGCAGTGGAATGCCTTGCTTGGGGTGAAATGATAAAAAATGTTATATACCACTTCTGAGATATATCTCTTCGACGAAAATAAAGCTCGAACCAAAATGATTATTTTCATGCAGGTAAAATATTTCTCGCAGGTGAAAATATTTTTCATTGCATAAATCATGGACAGCAATACAGATATATAAAGAGACTTGTACAACATGTATTTATTCGCTTATCGGTGACGTTGGTTGGGGAGTAGGAGGTTTAGTCGGAAGGTTAGCGTCTTCTGTGTTCTGAACTCAACTGCTAAAATGCTGACTGCTGTTGTCTGATCTCAAAAAGCGAACATCTGTTGACACCTGGCGCCCCAAGTTCATCCCGTGCATATCTCGAGTCCCCATAATTTTGACTTCAACCTTTATTTCGTCAAAATAAAATTCAGCTAAACACCTGGATTTTTTTAGGCAGTCTCTGACATATAAAATCAATACCCATTTTTTCTTCACATTCTGTGCGAAATTTAATATCGAACGAAAGAATATGTAACGGAACATCTGACGTTAGGATTGACGAAATGAGAAGAAATACTTGCTGAAGTTTGCAGCCACATCAGTCGTCCCCAGTTTTCAACGGAGGTCTCACGTTCTTCTGAATTTACCATTTTTTTACTGGACACCCTCTATTCGGGAAGCGTTTTAATTAATGGCTGAAAATGAAACACCAAAATAAGACCCACTGGAATGGCAAAAAGTAATTCTCAAAGCTACACAAGAATTAAAAAATATATATATTTCGTTACAAAAAAAAATAAATATCAATGTCTATATGACGATTTTCTAAGCGTCACTTAGATGTGGCAGAAGGCTGAAAGCTACGAGATGAGGGTCACAATCACTACACAGTCGTAATTGTTCAAGCAAGACACGCTAGCTAACCATTACACCGTGTTGAGGTGTTTTCAATCACTTTTCTAAGCATTGGGCAGGTGTGGCACAAGGCGGAGCAAGAATGTGGCACCTAATGAGGATCGTACTCACTAATCAGCCGTAATTGTTCTAGTGAGACACGCTAGCTAACCGTTTCATCATGTCGAGGTGTTTTCAATCCCTTTTCGGTTTATTTTCTAACAGTCAGTCAGTTAAGTGCCATACGTGAAACATGCGTGGGCGATTATGCCTCGAAAGTGACATGACTGACTGAGCAGAACATTATCCCGCCGTAGGTTGCCATTGCTTTCTGCGGTAGACTATTTGACAGCCAAGGCTATAGAACCCAATCTGTCCTATTATTTAACCCACAACTGGGTGAAGAGATGGCTTAATACCTTTCCCAAGGGTATTTGTGCGTAAGTGAATGCAAGGAATTCAACTGGAATTCGAACTCGGCTCTACGATTTGTCGTTCCGAGTCGATATCCACTGCACCACAACGCGCACGTAGTTTAAATGCGGTACAAGGCGGAAAATATGTGACACTCAATGAGGATCGAAATTACTGATTAGTCTTAATCGTTCTATTACACCATCTCGAGGTGCCTCTAAACCCCTATATGGTGATATTCAAAGTGTATCTCGGATATGGCACAAGGCGAAAACTATGTGACACCTAGTGAGGACTGTCATAACGTAATTATGACAGTAAATGCTGGGACTTTTCTACATACATCAACAGAAGTATTCAAGCAACAGAACTGATATTCTACAGAAGGATGTTGAGAATGCTATGGATAGAGCATGTATGCAATTAAGAATTCTAAAAAATAATAACACAAAGGACTATTATATTCATCTTCTTCTATGTGCCTTGTCCTTTCAGGACGTAAGCGATCATGGCTTTCCACGTCTTCATACCTCTGGTGGCTCTTAGAACCTCCTGTTACACCAAGCAACCCCTGTTCTGTCGTCCAACTGCTCAAGCCCTTCAAATATGTTGTCCGTTGTTTTCGCCTGTCTCTTTTTTCTTGTATGTGGCCTGTTCATATAAGGTTCTGCAAGCCCTCATTTCTCATTGCATGTGCCAGGAACTTTAGCTGTTTTTTTCTGATACTCAGTATTAATTTTATTTTCGTTTCCATCGTTTTCAAAACCTCATCATTACTCACATGCTCGATCCATGATATCCGCAGCATCCTTCTGTGGAACCACATTTCCGTTTTTCCTTCATCTTTGATGATATTGTCCAGCATTCACTTCCATATTGAAGAATTGACATCACATATCAATCCAGTACTCTTTTCTTTGTTTCTAGCAAAATTTTCTTGTCTTAATACTTTACTCAGCTTCTGGAACGTGTCCATCGCCATTGCAGTTCGCCTTCTTATCTCTGTGTTGCCCTTTCTGTTTTCTGTTAGAACACTTCCCAGATATTTAAACTTCTCTAGCTGATTGATTTTAGTATCTACCATCTGTATTCGGCATTTTGGCCTGCTCTTTTTGCTGGTGACCATGCATTCGATTTTCCTTCAGTATATTTGTAGTCCTTTCTAGTCTCTCTTTTCAGCTACCGTCTTGTAGTTTGCTTTCCGTTTCTACTTTTAGAACAGTATCATCTGCGTACCTTATGTTGTTCAAATTGTGGCCTTCGATGACGAATCCTTGCATAACATCTAGAGTCCTCAGAATAGTCTCGCTGTACAAGTTGAATGGATCCTGTAAAACAACACATCCTTGTCTTACGCCCCTTTCTATCTAATAAAAAAAGTTACTTCAATTTTTTTGTGGGATATATAATAAGGAAAAAAGGATTACAGAAACGAACACTCAAAAAACGCATTGATGTCAAGAGAGACTGAGTATAACAGAGTGTAAGTTACCTACTAATTTCGAGATGACAGAAGAGCAAAATGTAGGAAGAGTTAAAAAAAAATGTTACTAAAATATGCAACGGATACGAATTTGTGAGTGTCCGAAATCGCCTATTCCTTTTTTTTTAATCGTTTCACCCCGAGCAAGGCATTCCACTGCCACTATTGCGCAGGGGGTTATATAGGGGGGAAATTGATGAAAAAGGATGGTTAGATATAGGAAATGTCAGAAGGTGGGTGATAGACGGGTAAGGATACCGAGAATGAGGGTTGGGTAGATGGTGAGAGTTTTGGGAGAATAGATGCAAGTTAGTGTGATAGGAGTTGTCTATTGAGTTTACATTTAAACTAATTGGAGATTGTAGCGGTCGGGAAAGCAGGCATGTGGAAGGGAATTCCACAGGCAGGAAGCACGAGAAAAGAAGCTGTTGGAGTAAAAATTACGGTTACATCTTATCTGTTTCACTGTAAAAGGGTGGGACCTAGTTGCTAATCTAGTATCTCGTGTAAATTCCTACCTAGGCGGCACCAATGATCTAAGTTCATCGGAGCAGAAGCCGTGAAAGTATTTATAGAAGAGGCACAGGTAAGCCACGTCACCCCGGTGAGAGAGTGTTTGCAGCCGGTCTGCCAAGTCAGTATCGATCACGTTGCAGATTCTCAGTTGTATTTTGTCAAGAAGCCCGAGGAGAGTAGCAGGGGCACCCGACCAGATGTGGCAGTAGTATTCAATACACGGGCGGATGGTAGATTTATATATGTGCAGGATAGATTCAGACGGGAAAAACTTCCGGATCTTGTAGAGAAATATTCCAAAGAAGAAACAATTATATTTACTTATTTTCCGCCTTTTCTTTCTTTCTTTCTTTCTTTCTTTCTTTTTACGACATTTTTCATTTTTATCCGAGACTACCGCTTATTCCCAAGACTATCGTTTTCTGAAACGTGTCTCTGAGGAGAGAAATTAATTATAATGACGCTATCGTGAATAAACACAGTTCCGGCTAAGTACATCGTTGTGGTGCAGTGGATACCGGCTAGGAACGTGAAATCGGATGGCCAAGTTCTAATTTCTAATTATTTCGCTTACGTGCAAATACCATTGAGAAAAGTATTAATCTGTCTCTTCCCTCCAGCTATAAGTCAAATAACAGGACAGATTGATTTCTATAGCCTTGATTGGCAACCAGCCTACCGCAGAAACTAATGGCAATCTACTGCGGGAGAATCATCTTCTCAGTCAATCATGTCTCTTTCGAGACATGACGCTCAAGCGTGTATCCCGTATGGCACTTAACTGTCTGACAACTTATTATGGTATACGATTTAAAGATATAATCATAGGCTGGAGAGTGAGATCTAAAAATTTCTTTGCTTGCATGCAATGGTTGGACGTTATTGAATATATCGATGACAGCTGACCAATTAAATGGTAATATACATCGAACAACAGTAACTTTGGTCTTGGTTCATGGATATAAAGCAGCCTGACACAAGTGGGAATATTGACACTCTGGGACTTATTTGACCATGGACTCTTTTGTCCTGAGCTTTTGTGTACAGACGATTTGCGCTAAAGAAATATTGTCCGCTATTCGACATTTCATTTTGCTTTCATTCTAAGCTCGAATAAAGTCAGAGTTATCAAATCCAGAACAGAGAATGTGGTCGTATTTTCTATCCATAAACACTAAAGAGTCCAATGGCCATTTCGGGAACATCGAGTACATTATATTACAGTAAACATATTTTCCACATAAAAAGTTATTCTTTTCACGTCAGCAACGTGTGACCATTACCCTCAGCAGTTTATATTAATGCAATAGCTGATTGATCAGTAAGGCCAACAGTTGAAATGTCTCATCTAAGCACAAAGCATTTAAATATAATTCTTCTCTCTCCACCCCCAAAATTAATTTAGTCTCTATTTTGATTCAAATACACTAGTCATATTATTAGCAATTTCTAGGACATTAAAATATTTAGTCTCTCTCAGGGGACAGAAAATGCGACACTGAGATCCTCTGCTGTCACCAATGTAGTGAATGACCAAGTTCAACGTTGCTTAACTTAGCTGATCAAACTTCAGAAGATGTTTCAACGTTCTTCTTCTTCTATGTGCCCTGTCCCTTCAGGACGTAGGCGATCATGGATCTCCACGTCTCTCTATCCCTTGTGGCTCTTAGTATGTTTGCTCCTGTTGCTCCTGGCAACCCCCGTTCCGTCATCCACCTGATCAGACTCTGCAGATATGTTATCCGCTGCCTTCCTCTGTCTCTCCTTCCTTATATCTGTCCAGTCAGTATCAGGTTCTCCAGGCTCTCCTTCCTCATTGCGTGTCCCAGGAACTTCAGTTGTCTCTTCCTGATGCTCATCATCAATTTCCTTTTTGTTGCCATTCTTTCTAACACTTCGTCGTTAGCTTACAATAACACATGAAAACAGTAACCATTTTCTTAGAGTGAAAATATTAAGCATTAACTTTTCAGAATAATATATACACCCATACATAATATTAGAGAACATATTCAAACATAATCACAAAACGTAATTGCTACTCTACTGGCGACATCCATATAACGATTAAAAACACCTTGAAGCTAATGAAATATATTTTACATGAGTGATTTAGAATTTAACAAAGTGTAATATATAAATAAATAAATAAAAAACAATAAATAAATAAAAACAAAATGCAACGAAATGAAATAAAAAATAAATTTAAAAAGATAACCCAAAGACAGAAGCACATATAATTCAAAATCAGTATCCCTAAAAAGCGAGAAAAGAAGTGGCTTCACGCTTCCACTAGTTTCCTAGGACCTACAGTTTCGATAAATATTAAAAAAAGGAAAGAAATAATCATATTTAACTGATGACTGTTGGATCCGTCTAAAATAAGTCGAACTCTCAGACACAATATTTGAACAGAAAATGAAAGTGATATAGCACAAATATATATATATATATATATATATATATATATATATATATAAAACAATGAATGTTTATTATGTTCAACTATGAGCCGTTCTAAACATCGTATTTTGGCTTTAATTTCAAGTGAAAATAAAGACAAAAAATGGCCAACATTTAGAGAGTTTTTATTATACTGGTTCTAAGCTTTTCGCTCAAATGAGCCATCTTCAGAGAGGTTACCGGGACGTTAACATAAAGACATCTACCATCAAAGATTATTTTATCTTGTGTTGACATAAAACATTACTATGCGACGATAACAGTCGCCAAATAACAGACACAGTTCGTAAATTAGTAACCTCTCTGAAGATGGCTCATGAGAGCCGGAAGCTTAGAACCAGCATAATAAAATACATCCAAATGTTGGACAATTTTTTCTTTATTTTCACTTAAAATTAAAACCAAAATGCAATGTTTAGAACGGCTCATGATTAAACATAATAGCCAATCATTTTCTGTATATTTAACAGTATATGTTTAAAAAATTATCTACTGCCTCGATACACTATATATATATATATATCAAACCTTATGAAGAAAAAATCAAATTCAATTTCCTGGTCGGACAGTGCGTCCTTGGATTCAGGGGCAACTGAGCCGTACAATATAAGACGACTTATCTCGCTCTAGACATGGATCGTTGAACGTGAACGACCTACTACCAGAGATTAAATAAAATGTTTAGTTCGAAATTCCCAGCAGGTTGACCGGTTCGATAAACACATGGTGATCGTCGAAGCTCACAACTGCCGAAATGATGTGATGACAGCAATTTGGATTAGAACAAAACTCTGCGTGTAGATAATGTAAATAATGATAGCTAATCAGACATAAATTATCAAGAGAACATTTTTAATAATTACTGATAAAAGTACCGACCATTGCCGAAAGTACTTCATCATTAGACTTGTTATATTTAAATTTTCCCTGAGCGACAGGAAAATGGTTCAAAACATGAAAAATAGAAACCATAATCCCTTATCAATATGATTTTTATTTGTAAATCTTTTCACCCAAAGCAAGGCAACAGAGCCACTAACACGCAGAGAGGTGTTTACTGAGTGTGAAATAATATAAAAACAACATTGTGAAGAAACGAAAACAATTAAAGAACAAACACTGAGTAGACAGGAGATAACGATTGATATTGCATTTAATTTATTCGAAGATAAGACTTAACCGGAAAGCAAGAATCCGGAAGAAAGATCTACACGCTAAAAGTGAAAGAAAAGAAACTTTCAGCATAGAACTTACGGTTGCATCTAGCCATTTTGACTATAAAATGATGAAATCTTACTACCAATCTAAACTGCGCTTCAATTTATAGAGCCCAAAGAAAAGTAATATTTGTTTTGGTAATACAAAATCGTGGCAGAAGGTCAAATGGATTACGAAGGAAGCCTGGTTTTCAGTCTATCTTATCTTAAACTAAGGTAGTTATAATTAATGACCCAAACTCACCATTCTATTCGTTGTACCAAAAGAAGACATTCTTACTTACCATTATTACTACAGCCACTCTAAGGCTGTAAGTTTCTATGAAGTCCTAATTAGTTCATATGTGTATAATTTATCCAGAACAAAATTTCTCAGAGTAATTACCATGAGAATAGAAAGGGCAGAGGGAAGTACATTTCACCAGTGACAAAGTGGCTAAGGTAGCGATGCCTGGTCTTGACTAATAACATTGCAGATTCTTCTTCGTAATTTATCAAGGATTTCTAAATATAACTAACGGATCCCAGACTAAGTGACAACAATATTATACGCATTGACGAAAGGTAGACTTGTAAATATGTAATACTAGCAGTATAGCCCGTCGTTGCTCGGGTGTAATGAAAGCTTTAAAACTAATCCATGGTCCTGGAGCCCAGACTCTTTAGACGTTGGCACGAAAACTAAAAAGCAATAGTTGTTTCCAGTTAAAGCGAAACCGTAGACTGAAAAAAAAAATGAATGGATGTAAGTCAAATTTTGATTTCCTGGTATCGATATCAAATAAGTTTTTTTCGTCGTAATTTTGAAGGCTATGTAAGTCCTCTGAGTAAATTGTATCATGGCTGAGACTAAGAATTACAATTATACTTACTTAGAGCCAAACCCGAAGCAATAACTAAAATAAAAGGGCTGAAAAATACAGACATATAGGCAGATAAACAGACACACACACAAACACCTTGCCTTTTACATATATATATATATTATCGATTTTCTGCACTATTGTAAGAACTGCAACCTTCAAACTTCTGAATATCGTTACTTATGTCTTTGTCTAGGAGTGTATCAAATTTGATTAAAATCGGACCACTCTTTCTATAATCCGATTTTTTCGATTATCGATTTTCGATATTTATCGGGGATACCTCGACACAAAATCTAGCTAAGAACACTCGCAGACGCTTATCATACAACTGTAAATTTTCAAGAAAATCGGTTCAGCCGTTTCGGTGTCTATAGGTAACGGACACACAGACAAAGTTCCATTTATAAATAAGTTTAGATAATTCGTGAGAAAAAAAATACTAATTTTCCTGGCAGCAGACCTAACAACTGATTCGATACAATGTTTCCATGTCAGCGGAAAACTTTAGCTTGATATATGTCACTCTCCTTTAGTGGGTGATTTTACAAGTATTTTCATGGCAACTGTCCAGTTTCTTTTTCCCTGATTCCTCGACTATATGTATTTACGCGTGCTATTAAATTGGCATCAAAGTCCAACCCTTTTACCGTTGAAATAGTTAAATAAAACCTACTCTTCTATTTTTACAGTTTCTTTTATCGCATTTCGCCTTTGTGTAACAGCATTTCGTCTGCTTTCCACCCTGAGAGCTACAATCTCTAAAAGTTTAAGTGCAACGTCAATTGTCATCTTTCACCTTCATGATTTCCATATTTCTCTTAACCTTCCTTCGACATCCCCTATACCTTGTTTTTTCTCTCAGTGTAACTCCCTGCATTGTGGTGTAATAGATATCGGCTCCGAATGATAAAACGGAGAGCCGAGTTCGAAGTTCATCGGAATTCGTTTCATTTACTTACGCGCATATACGCTTGGGAAAAGAATTGATCCATCTCTTCTCCTACCAACTATTGGTGAATAGCAGGACATAACGCCAGTGGTGGTCCTGCCTTGATTAGGGTGCATTGATTATAAATAACCATATTGATAGGAAGTAGAAAGTAGTAGAGAGCAGTTTCGTTTTAGAAGCGTTAAAATTAACAAACCATTCTTTGACTTATATAGGTGGATAACCTTTCATGCTCTGCAATGAATATATCTCATATCGTATTGTCGATTATGAACTGAGAGGCCGGATGTCCCAGAGCAATAGAAAATTAAATGGGGAAGTCCCATTATAAATATCTCTCCTCCAAAATCTGTGATCATCCACATTCCTTTCTTCTTCTCCAAAACTTATGCCAAGTGTCTCTAGTGAAGCATGGCGGGCTCTTTATAGGCCACTTATTAATTACTTCTCGGTGTCATTAAATGCCTTATTGATTGTCTTAAACCAATTATGCTACATTATTGACAAAATTAGCTCCAAGCCGAATTCTATCCAATTATGAACTTGGACTGAATAGAGGTCACAAAAGGTTACGTAGAATTTGGACCATGACCGGAAGTAACAGAGACAGTCAACGCAGGCTGAAGCTTTTGAATATTTTATCATTTCAGGTGAGACTTCACACCAAAATAAACTCCTTTACAGAAAGGTATACATATTAAACACCTGTACAGAAAAACACAGATGAAAGATAGAACACTTGCAAAAGTATTCATTTTCTCTATTGTAACAATCTTTATATAAGTCATAGATTATTTAAGAACCACGATTTTGTTTTTCCTCTACCTTCTCTCATTTGAATACTGACATATTGGTAGTTCCTGTCTGAATTTCCAAGATATGCTTATTTTTGTTCTTATTTCACAATTATTGTAAAGTCCCTGTCATGCGTTTTAAAATTCCTGCTGTGCGTTCAAAATAAAGCATTGGGAAATCAGTTAATCTCGAATTGATCCCTTTATATCGATCAATGGAGTAGATTGTTCTCAACGAAATTTCCAATCACCTGAAGAAGGTCGGAGCATACAACAGCCGAAACGTCGTGAATATTGCAATAAATATAAGGACACAATCTGAATAATGTTAATAATGTTAATATGTCGGGTATATTGACTTGGGAAAATAGTAATCAACATGTTTTGACATAACTTTTTCAACTATCTGTGGAACATTTATTAACGTTTTCAAATTTAAAAGCATTCATAAACCAGTTATATTCTTGCTCTTTTATATAAACAAGTACAACCAATTAAGTCTTGCTTCGTCTTGACAAAGTCCCTCAGAGGACTAATTTTTTTCCGTATGTCTTTTTTAATACATATGGTGACTCTCTAGATTATTGTAGAAGTGGTGTACCTTGGGAAAGACAGCCCAACGGAATACACGTATTTTTTTAGCATGGTCTTGAATTTTCTTTCTCCTGGACCGCTTACCAAAATAAATTGATAAACAGCTATAAACACCTGTAGATAGAAAGAAAAAATCAAAAGAAAGGACTGAGATAGATAGATAGATAGATAGATAGATAGATAGATAGATAGATAGATAGATAGATGTTGAGTGGACCTTACAGTTTCTGGGATGAAGCTCCTTATCTAGCATGAACAGAGCCAGGACGTTCAAACCCTTGATGAGAAGGACTTGTGACTTTGAGCTAGCCCACTCATCGACGGCTTCTCAAATAAAGTTGTCTACCCAAATTTGCACACATTTTACTTAATTTTAACTTGCGTCAACCCGTGGTATGGTTTTCAGGCACTTTCCCAAAGCGCCTCCGCCATTCCAATAATATCAAGAAATTACCTTCCTGACAAATTGATTACAGTGGGATTCGAACCCATGCTTCAAGGCCAGAAAGGGAACGTTCTAACCACTTGGACACGCGCACATACATACATACATACAGACATACATACATACATACATACATAATCATGAAACTGAGATAACTAAAATAAATAGATTAATTAGAATATAGTGATAGATAGATAGATAGATAGATAGATAGATAGATTCTTTAATAAATGAATTTTATGTCTCGCCCTTAAAAGTGCTTTGTTTAGCATGCCAGCCTAGCAG
>JBBBDQ010000397.1:1642500-1647500 GCA_037127315.1 Ascarosepion bandense
GAATGTACAATCGCCGAATTTTAATGTTTACAACAGAGAGAAGGATTCGTTAAGTAGTAAGAGCTTTCAATTTTCCAAATAAAAAATGTATTTCCCCAGCTCTTTACTGAAACTTTACGGGAATAGCCAAAGAGGGGCGACATGTCGGCTTGCGGTAGGGTAATTTGGTCTCTGTCGCTCGACAGCTCTGAAAAACTCCCAAAACTTTACGGAAACGGACGAAGTTGGTTAGAACTCTATCGAAGGCGCAGTATTCGACTTCAACTCTTTTAAGTTGATCAGCGGTAGGCTTTTCTACGTTTCTTTATATCTTCAGCCATGAGTTCTATGGAAGGCGACCAGTCTGTCTCTACGGCTGGCACCCCAAATCGGCATGGCTCTAATTTCTCTATTTTTGAATTTTACAAGTACATAGGTATTAAATACTTTTAAGTGAAGCTCATATAGCGAATTACAATAAAACACAACTAACAATACCACTAATAACAATTTCCTTCACTCAGTTGTATTAAACCAAAAGGTATATTTACGTGGAAATAGGTTTACACTAGGGACTAATTCCGATTCAGGTGAGTCTTTTCCGTTTGTTTCCTTCATCTTTTCTCTCTCGCTCTCTCTCTCTCTCTGCCTCAGTTTCTCTCTGTCTTTCTGCACACACACACACACACACACACAGACACACACACACACATATATATATATATATATATATTGGATAAGGTGTTAGAGTCAAAAAAACATCCTGCCAACAGGAAATAACAACCGAAAAAATGAGTAAAATATAATTCACTATAATGAATTTAGATTTTCACTCAACTTGGAACCTATTTTTTTCTGAACGTTAAATATTGTATGTAAAGTGTTGCATAAATTTTGAACTATACGTTTATGTGTTAGTTAATATTTCAAACTCAGCCCTAGATATATTTAATTTTAGACATTCTTTCAGCAAAAATATTTTTTAAAATATGTTTAAATGAATGTTTATCCTCACATTGAAAACTATCTTAAAATTGTCTTGTAAGAACTAGTAAGGTATCTCCTGACATTAACTATGTTAAAACTGAGTCAATTTGTTTTAACTTTTTAAAATTGAAATAAAAATACCCTACCAAATATATATATATATATATATATATATATATATATGTGTGTGTGTGTGTGTGTGTGTGTGTGTGTGTGTGTGTGTGTATTTGTGTGAACAGAAAGAAAGAGACAGAGTGAAAGAGAGGGTAAGCGGGTGAGCGAAATATGGATGGTAATAAATCGATTGAAAAAAGGGAGAGCGAGATGGATTAGTGGATACAAATATATATATATATATATATATATATATATCACTGAATATGTATACATATATAAATGTG
The DNA here is from genome assembly GCA_037127315.1 of Ascarosepion bandense. NCBI lineage: Eukaryota > Metazoa > Mollusca > Cephalopoda > Sepiida > Sepiidae > Ascarosepion > Ascarosepion bandense. The sequence continues at coordinate 1,643,868 of JBBBDQ010000397.1, forward strand.
TGTGCGTGTGTGTGTGTGTGTTTATTCTTGTTTATGTCGATCCGTTTTATTGTTTTTCATTTTGTAGAATGATGTCTTCATCAGAACGCTTTCTTAAGTTGCCTCCACTTTATGTCAATCATTTTTTTTCCTGGATGATAAAGAACCATGCTTCCTATAACAGCTCGTAGAATAACCTTCGATTTTTCTCTAGCGTAGACATTCAAAAATACGACAGACATCAGAGGATGGTTGAAGTTGAAAGAGACTGAGATTTTGCAAGAGGAAAACGAGAAAAGCCATCCAAATAAAGTATTTCCTGTATTGTAGTTGTTGATTAAAAAAAAGTGTGCATATTTTATACACAAAAGAAATAGAAATGGATATTTTATAACTTGAACTGATTACCCCAAAATTTTTTATTCGGCTGATGAAATAAGCTTTTAGCGAGATATGAGAAAGTCACCATGTCGAAACTGACTATAGAACACACACACACACACACACACACACACACACACACACACACACATATATATATATATATATATATATATATATGTGAGTCTTCCCTTATTTATAAGCCAGAAGTACATAGCAATCTTTGGAATTATTATTTTGGTTTAGTTTATGTGGAGACAATATGTATTTTCAAACTGAGGTTTATCTAATCTCAGCAACGTTGTTCCGTTTAATAAGAAATGTACGGAACCAGAAAATCTTCGGACGCTTCCATCCAAACCTGGTCTTTGCTTATTCTCAAGAGACAATCAATGTGGAAAGAGAAAATATTGCCGAACCAAAACGGAAAGCTGCCTGCCAACCGAAGTTGGTGTAAGTATAAGATATAAATTATCTTTTTTTTATTTTCAATATCAACACCCCCACACGCACAAATATGTCTACAAATATTTATATATTTATATTGGTTCTGAAAGAAAGATTTAAAACACTGTCTAAAAAATTACAATACATTTGTACAAAAATTCAGTTAACCGTCTTTCTTCTTTTTTACTGTTTTTCAATATTTTTTGGTTGAATGAAGTTTGGAAAATAATAATGCTTTAATGATACAAGTCTTACTAATTAATCCATAGATGGGAGAAGAAGAGCTGGATTCATACCTTTCCTAAAGTTATTTGAGCAAATTCATATAGTAATCTCGACTTTATTTGGAGCTCCGCTCCCCGACTTCTAATTTTTAGTGTGTTTTCTAATACACCATTCGCACATACAAGCTTACATTACCTGGTATTTCCTAAACGGTCACCTATCTAGTTATTGGCCAGGCTCGACGTTGCTTAACTTTGGCAGTTCAGCCATATTTATATACAAATAAAAATAAATGCATATAAATTAATTTAAAAGGTACAAGACATAAACCTTTGCCAATATAAGAGAGAAAGAAATTGAACATAGAATATGCTGCCAGAGTTAGTTTTCCTCAACAACCACATATTGCTACTAAACCAAAACATAGTCACGTCAGATCGAGATATATGGATGCCATGCATGGTACCAAAACCACTCAAAAATATCTAAACTCCAAGCTGTATAAACTGCTTTCTTAGATCAATGGTTAAAAACGGTTTAAATTCAAATAGTACCATAGTGAAGAGCTCATCCAAACAATATAAATGGAAGTATTTATTAAAAAGGCACATGGAGAAAACTTTATGGCAGTTGGAAAGTGTCTGAATCCGAGCTGCCAGATGAGAACCAATAATATTGCTGATTCTTTGGATTTTGTCGAGGAGCATATAATGAAGATAAGGTGCCTGGAGAATTTAATACGGGGCATACTAAAGTGAGGGGAGCAGCGGGAAACAGCGATTAACAAGAACTGCCGAAAAAAAATCAAATTTGAAAACCTGATTGCATTATCACTGGTGACAAGACGTGTTATTCCACCAAGTATTGGATTCAAGATGGCAGTTTTTATTGAATGCTGACATGCGAAATCGCTATAAAATAAAATATTTCCAGATTAAGCTGTCAGCTGACAACGTAACATACACTGTCATTTGGGAACGGAAAAGTGTTATCCTTTTGTAATTCTTGCAACCTTAGTAAAATAGTCAGTATTTTAAATCGCGATGGTGACTAAGATGATATCACGAATTACCACACTAAGAGAAAGTGAGAGAATTTAGATCCCCTTGCTAAAACATACACACACGCACACTTGCAAACCGTTAAAGCCAGCCAACACATCAGTCTACAAATTTTAGCTCGGTTCTCCTACCACCTCCACTGTTCGGACTTCTAAACATTGGAGTTTCATGTAAGATCGCCTAAGTGTATAATATTGTTTCTGACAACGGCGCCATGATCGCTACTACGCAAAAAGCTTTTCCGAGCATGGCATACAGGTTGCTGTTCACTGTTCAATACATAGCAATGGTGGTGACTATGTGAGTGAAATGGTCTTTTGTAGCTTAAGATTTTCTCTTTCCAATTCATCTTTTATAGAAATATATTGAGTGATTTACTTCTGCAGTTTATGTATTGAAATGAAAGAGGGAAAGAGGTAAAACGTAATCTGAAAAAAAAGAACGAATGAAAAATAAGAGATTGAAAAGAACAAAAGAAAATAAACTAAAATAAAAATAGAAAAAATGTAAAGAGGGTATAAGTAACAAAAAATATAAATAAATGTCGTAAAAATAATGAAAAATAAATATCCCAGACAAAAAAAAAAAATTATTTCCTTTTTTGTCTGAGATATTTTTTCTTTTCAAGAAAAGGAGAAAAGAGAAAAAAAAAAGAAAAGTAGAAAATTAATTTGGAGAAAAAACAATAATAAAAAAATAAATGTGTAATAGTGAAATGAAATAATGAAAGGGATAAATAAAAATAGAAAAAGTTATGAAATAAGAGAAAAAAGAATGAATTAATGGATAAAAAGAAAGAAAAATAAAGAAAGAATGATGAAGAGAAAGAAAGAACAAAAGAAAGAGATAAAGAACGAAAAATCTAAAAAATGTTTAAGAGATAAAATAAAAACAATAATAAAAAATGGAAGAAAGTAAAAAGAAACAAATAAATGACTGAAAGAAAAGAAAAAATACAAATAAATGAATGAATGAATGAATGAATGAACCCAGAAATCTTTATCTATAAAAGTGACGAGGGTGGACATTGTGTAAGTATTTGTTTGTTTGTTTGTTTGTTTGTTTGTTTGTTTGATAAATGCGACTTAGCGTCTGCATTTTGCGGTCTAGCTCGATTTTAGAACGCTAACGACACCTTCAAATACTTCAGAAAACAAAATTAGGGGTAGAAAAAACATATATTATCACCCGACAAAGTCAGGGGTCAGTTTATGTATTGATTATAATACAGAATCAATCACCCCACTTTATATTATCTATATCAATATATGTTGCCCCTCCCCCGCCCACCCTAATCCAATAGAGACATTCTGCATTGTTATCTATATCTATAAAAGTGACGAGGGTGGACATTGTGTAAATATTTGTTTGTTTGATAGATTCGACCTAGCGTCTGCATTTTGGGGTCACGCTCGACGGGAGTTGCACTCAGATGTAGATCAAAATTTTAGAACGCTAACGACTCCTTGAAATTTTTTAGAAAGCCATATTTAGGAGTAGAAAAATATATATTATCACCCCACATAGTCAGGGATCAGTT
>JBBBDQ010000397.1:1652500-1830000 GCA_037127315.1 Ascarosepion bandense
TCTATCACACTCCTTCTGACATTTCCTATACCCAATCGCTCTATGTAACCCCCTGCGCTATATTGGAAGTGGAATGCCTTGCTTGGGGTGACACGATTTTAAAAACAAGGATTGAAAGAAACACCTTGAAGAAAGACTGGATTAGGAGAAGAAAGAAGATAGAATAAAAGCAAAATAGTCGTGAAACGATAGACATAAAAAGAAAAAAAAAACAAGATCTCAAGTCAAAACAATGATAAAGAAAAAATAACAAATTGGGAAGAAGAAAGAGCACGGTGAAACTTTTAATGAAAAAGAAAGAAAGAAAGACAAGCACTAAATATGAGTGCGGATTAAATGAAAGAAAAAGAAAAGCAAAAATTAAAAACGAAAAAAGGACCATCACAATTTAAACCGAAATAAAGAAGAATAGAACAAAAAAAAGAAAAATTAAACGAATAAAAACTAAATAAATGAATATCGAACTTCAACATCTCAGAGGGGATGGAGAACTGGTTGGTTACATTAAAAACCTCGAAAACCAAACTAGTTACATTCCACCATCACCAATCGCATTCTGAACTATCATCATTGACGATGAGTAGATGTTGCATTAAGGAGGCCCCGTGCTTTGAGTGACTATTGGGCCTCAAGTGAAACAGATACAAGGGATCTGTCACTAAAGATGCAGGAAAAATTATCTGCTCCTTGAGCCGCTTCAATACTATTCCACATGCAATACTTTAGCTTTGCAAAAGCTAGATCAGGAACATTCCTGCTATATATGGGCTGAAGCTACCCAGTCTTATCTTTCCTCAACAGAGTCCAAAAGTGTTTCCGCATCCTTTTGGGTAACAAATTATGTTCTACCCTACAACCTGTTACTCACATACCAAATGTCACTAGCTTTAACTTCTCTTTCGTTACTTCGATAAAAAGTTCATTTCAACCAGCTTCTCGCAAATCAATGCTCTATGGAACAAAATCTTAAAAAGTTGTTTTTCTAATCTCTTCAACCTGTTCAAGTCTAAGGTTAACCGTAATCTCTCCCACATATCCGCATAAATTCGACCTCTTCCTCAGTAACCACACTGCTTCGAGTGGCTCCCGAGCCTTATACGGAGTAAACCCCACTGTAAAAGTAAATACTATAACTTTAATGTATCATACTGTTGAATGAATCAATAAGCTCCTTGCGAGTTCCCCGACTATAAAATCCCCGTCGAAATTGCTTCATTGCATCTTTTAATATGTGAGCTTAACAAATATAAGTATGAACGCAGACCATATTTGAAAAAATAAGCGAATACAAATAAAAATGTTAAAAAATTGAAAAAGTCTTCAACTTCTCTGGAGTAAGCAGGAAACACACGAGAATGTTATCGCCTCAATTATCGTCACTTTATTTCTTTACGTATATAATTTTCTCTGTGTAACCTAAGCTTATATATGAGGTATTAACTAGGAGTAACGTGTGTTCTAACTAATTAAGGAACGAAAGAAACAAGCTGAATTATAATACGATGATTTGACTATTTTAATAAAAAGGGAAGAAAGAAATGACCTAGATTTTAAAAAAAAACAGTTTAAGTAAAAAAAAATAAGAATAAAAATATGTGAAAATGAATTTGCGACAGAAATTTCAGAGACCACATACAACCAAAATGGATAAAAAATATCTGGTAAAAATTTGCAAAAAGGTAAAATGCATGAAGCTAAATAAAGAGAAGGAGAAAGTGAAAAAAAATGAAAATATTTTCAGCAACTCACAAAGATACGCGCATTATTAGTTAATGAATTGAAATAAAACCCAAATGCAACAATCCGTGTGTGACTTTGATGTCCAGATTGCCCGACAGACACAAAAACAGATATTATTACTGACCTAGCCAGTGTGAGAAGGCATCGAACCACCAGTTCAGGCGATTATGGGTGTGACCGGTTTATATTGCAATCAATACCAGGCTATCAGGATCACGGAAAGGATATGATTGATTAACATCACAAGAAGAGAAAATAGAATATCACTCTAGTTTGTAAGTGTTTTTAGGTTAAGCGCGCATGCGCAGACGATAGCTCTTATCAAATCAAAGGCTTTCAACTAGATATGAGGAGAGTACTTAGAAGTAAATATCAATATAACCAGAAGCAAAATGCACAAAAACGAAAAAAATATTTTGTTAGAAGCAACAAAAAAAGTGTGCTGGATTTCTATGTAATTTACATCCTCTTATATGGCAGTGAACTTAGCAATGAGGAGAAAATTTAAATGTAGAAATGTGGTCCTACAGGAGGAGAATGAGAATTGCTTGGACGGAACTAATAAGCAATGAGAAAGTCTGAAAGAAGATTGCAACGAAAAGAGCATTTAAAAGCAATATAAATGAAGAACTTGTAATTTTGTTTTATTGATTATGAGAAACCATTCGACAAACTATGCCACAAAGAATTGATTTAGATGCTCAGCAGCCTCGACATTTTTGGAAACATTTCTGGAATCTCTACAGGCAGCAAACTGCCTGCATATGGAGAGGTAACGATTTCAGCAGATTTAGAAAGATAGAAAGGGGCGTAAGACAAGGATGTGTCTTTTCACCGGATCTGTTCAACTTCTTTTTTTTTTTTAATCATTTCACCCCAAGGCATTCCACCGCGACTATTGCGCTTGGGGCTACATAGAGGAAGGTAAATAGAAAGAGTAGTTAGATATAGGAAATGTCAGAAGGGGCTGATAGATAGTTGGGAGGATGGGAAGAGTGTTTGAAAGAATGGAAGCCAGTTAGTTTGTTAGGAGGTGTCTATTGACCTTACAGTTAAACTCCTGGAGATTTTAGCCGTCAGGGAAGCAGACATGTGGAAGGGAAATCCAAAGTCGGGAAGTGCGAGAAAAGAAACTGTTGGAGTAGAAGCTGCGGTTGCATTTTATCGGTTTCACTGTAAAAGGGTAGGATCTAGTTGCTAGTCTAGTATCTCGTGCAAATTCGAACCTAGAGGGCACCAGTGATCCAAGTTCATCGGAGCAGAAACCGTGAAAATATTTATAGAAGAGACACAGGGAAGCCACGTCGCCGGTGAGAGAGAGATTGCAGGCGTCTGCTAAGTCGGTATCGATCACATTACAGACCATCCGCTGTACCTTGTCGAGAAGCCCAAGGAGAATAGCAGGGGCATCCGACCAGATATGGCAACAGTATTCAATGCACGGGCGGATGGTAGATCTATAAATGTGCAAGATAGATTCAGACGGAAAAAACCTCCGGGCCCTGCACAGAGAACCGACTTTCTTAGCATCAGATTTAGCAATGGATTCGATATAGTCATTCCACTTGAGGTCCGCTGAAAGTGTGAGACTTTCGAGAATATTTTGCGGACTCTAGATGCTATGCCAGGATTTGTAATCTGAGGTCACAATCTGAACTACATAAGATACGCAGAAGATACAGTGCTGATTGCAGACACGGAAAGGAAATTACAAGACCTCCTACAGAAGGTTGCTGAAGAGAGTGACAAAAAAGGACTAAAAATAAACTGCAAGAAAACTGAATGCATGGTCATCAGCAAAAGAAGCGATTCAAAATGCCAAGTACAGGTGGGTGATACTAGAATCAAGCAAGTACAAAAATTTTAAAATTTACCTAAGAAGCGTTGTAACAGGAGATGGAAAGTGCGACACAGAGATCCGAAGGCGAATTTGCATGGCAAAGGACGCGTTTCAGAAGCTAAGTACAGTAATAAGAAACAGTAACATTTCACTAGAAACAAAGAAGAGAGTGCTAGATTGCTATGTGATGTCAGTTCTTCAGTACGGCATGAACGTTGGACAATATCATGCTGCGGATATCATGGACTTAGCATGTGAGCAATGACGAGGTGTTGGAAAGAATGGTAACGAAAATAAAATTAATAGTGAGCATCAGGAAGATACAACTGAAGTTCCTGGAACATGCAATGAGGAAGGAGGGAGTGGAGAACCTGATACTGACAGGCCAGATAGAGGGAAAAAGAAACAGAGGAAGGCAGCGGATAACATATTTGTAAGGCCTCAGCAGGTAGATGACAGAACAGGGTTTGCGTGGTGTAAGAGGAAAAAACGTACTAAGAGCCAGCAGAGATAGGAAGACGTGGAAAGCCATGATCGCCTACGTCCTGAAAGGTCGAGGCACATAGAAGAAGAAGAAGAAGAAGAAGAAGAAGAAGAATCTTGACGATACTACTAAAACTCCTAGGAGACATAATGAGGAAGCATATGCAGGACAAGAAAGAAAAGCAGCAAACCATTATCTGACCAGATTATGTGAATGGATGACGGAACCGGCGGCTAAGGGCCACTTTTTATAGATTATGCAAAAGCGTTCGATAAAGAGTTTCGATTTTCTTCCCAACTTCATCTTCTCCCTTTCCACATTTACCTTTTCTCTTCTATCCTTTAAATTCTCTTTTTCTTCTATCACCTTCCTTCCTTCCATCCTTCCTTCTTTTCTTCCTTCCTTTCTTTCTTCTTCACCTTCTCCGTTCCCTTTGTAACTTTCTGCCTTCCCTCCTTCCCTCCTTCCCTTTCTTACTGTCTTCCTTCACTTTCTCGCTTACGTCTTTCGCCTTTGCCCCCACCTTTCAGCTTCGGTTTTTCCTCTTCCGTCCTCTTCTTTTTTTTCTTTTTTTCCTTTTCTTCCTTCAACTTCTCTCTTTTCCCCTTCTCTCTTTCCCTTTCTACATGCCTTTCTTTCTTCAATTCTTCCCTTACATACTTCACTCTTCCCTTTCCATCTTTCATCTTCTCCCTTTCGGCCTTCAACTTCTCTTCCCCCCTTCACCTTTTCTCTTTCCTTCTTCAATTTTTCCCTGATGTCGTTCATTCTTCCATTACCCTCTTTCACCTTTACCTTTTCCTGTCCCCTTCATCCTCTTCCCTTCCCTCCTTCACCTTCTCCCTTTTGACCTTTACCTTCCTTTCTTTCTTTCACCTTTTCTCTTTCCTCCTTCAGTATCTCCCTTACGTCCTTCATTCTTACCTTTCCCTCTTTCACCTTCAATTTTTCCCGTTTCCTTCATTCTCTTCCTATCCCTCCTTCACCTTCTCCCTTTCGACCTTTAACTTCTTTTCCTTCCTTCCTTCCTTTCTTTCTTCCTTCCTTCCTTCCTGCACCTTTTCTCTTTCCTCCTTCAATTTCTCCCTTGAGTCTTTCTCCCTTTCCCTTCCCTATTTCACACACGACATTTCCTCTTCCCATTTTTCTCCATCACCATCTTCTTCTCTTCCACGCCTTTTGCTTTCTTTGCTTAACTTTCCTATGTTCGTCTTTCACTTTCTTCCTTCTCCTTTTCTAATCACTATTTCATCTTCGTTATTTCTTTTTTCACCTCCTCCTTCAACTTCTCTCTTTTTCTTCCTTTATCTCATTTTCTGGCTTCACCTTCTTCTTATCCTCATAATTGGCTTTTGTCTCTATTTTTGTTCAAGTTACTCTTTTCTTTCTAGTTCTCTTTCCCCATTACATTTTTCCTTTTGTCTTCTTTTTTATTCGTTTTTTTCTTCATTATTGCGCCTCTTTCAGTTTGTTTTCTTTTTTTGTCTTTTTTTTCGTCCTTTCCTCATATTTGTCTTTTGTCCTCTGTTTCCTTTATTTTCTTTTTTCCATTCTCTTTTATTCTTCTCTGTCTTTGATTGTTGTCTTTTCACACCTCTATGATATTCCTTTGTCTCCTTCTTTTCTTTTTATTCACTTTCGACTATTTATTTTACCTCTTTCTGATTTTAACCATTTTCTTTTGATTGCCTCCTCCTCTTTCGTAGTGACGATTTAATAAAGCATTCTTTCGTACGAAAAGATTAAGTTAAAAGCTTATCGACCACGAAACTGGCAATGGTTGACCATTCAGAAAAATTAACAAAATGACTATATATTGAAAAGATTAATCATTAACCAGATATAAGAACAAAGGCGAAGTCTCATACGAGGGGTGAAATGTAATGGGACTAACTGAGAAGGGATCTTAAAAATCTAACGTTTTCATGTTTGCTCCGATTTGGTGCAGAGGATATCGATTCGGAACGACAAATCGGGGAGCCGATTTCGAATTCAAAGTTGAATTCTTCGTTTTCACTTATGCACAAATACCCTCGAAAGAGACATGACTGACTGGGCAGAACATTATCCCGCAGTATGTTGCCATTGGTTTCTGCGGTAGCTGGTTGCCGACCAAAGCTATAGAACCCAATCTGTCCTGTTACTGAGCCCATAACTGGAGGGAAGAGATGGATTAATACCTTTCCCAAGGATATTTGTGCGCAAGTGAATGCAAGATATTCAACTGGAATTCGAACTCGGCTCCACGAATCAAATTCCAGTTGAATATCTTGCATTTGTGTAATTATTATTGTCGACGTGAAATTATTATTGCAGATGTGTAATTATTATTTTCATTTTCCCTGAAACTTTGTTTCTGCTCACATGTTTGGTTCATGATATTTTTATCTTCTTTTTGTAGAATCACGCTTCTGTTGATTCAAGTCTACCTTTCTTGGAAATCAATATTCAGACTTTTATTTTCTGAGATCGAACACCCACCACTGATCGCATTGTAAAATAGAAATCAATCTCATTAATGCGACAGGGTATAAAGACAGAGATATCCTCTCTCCACACAGACCCCGACGAAATAATGATATAATTACATTTACGAATTGATCTGTGACGCTTTACGAAGTTATTGAACTTAGGAGTTATTTACAAATAGGCACGAAGTTAAATTATGAGGTTCGATCTCTCTATTCTAGAAAATATACGGGCTGAAGTGCTCATATTCGCACTCATCATCATTAATCATTTATCCATCACACCCAGATGGTGCATAGGGCAGCAACCTTTTGTTGTTGTTTTTGTAACAAACTGTTTTTACAGGGCAGGGTTGTTAGCCCTGCATCCAACCCCTAAACTTGGAGTACCGGTGGACCATTCTTGGTCCTTACGTTTACAGCACCTGGTATTCCTATATTTGCACTACAGTATGTTCAATTACTTTTGTATTTTCTTTAAGGAACTTATAATTTTTTTGGTTTTATTTAACTTGTTGCAAAATGCTAGTAAGTTTGCGTAAATATTAGCATTATGTCGCAGGAATCAACAGTTTGCAGATAAAATATTAACGGGCTCCTGGAAAATGTATTCCGTAAAATATATTGGCGGACTCAATATGAGTTCAGATAAAAAAGAAAAAAAAAAGAAAAAAGAGCAACACGAAACAATATAAAACAAACAACAAGTAATTGCATGTATTTGCAGAATGGACTTACTATTACCATAAAAGAAACAATTTAAGGCTAGTCATATAAACAAAAATAAACTAAAGAATATGCGTTTTTGTCTGTGTAAAATTTGTCTACGTGATATACAGGAGAGGATGTGCGTTGTGGAGCATTTGATATCGGCTCAGAACGAGAAATCGGGGAGCCGAGTTCGAATTCCATCTGAATTCATTGCATTCACTTACGCGCAAATACCCATGGGAAAGGTATTAATCCGTCTATTCCTTCCAGTTATGGGTTAAATAACAGAACAGATTGGGTTCTATAGCCTTGGTCGGCAACCAGTCTACCGCAGAAAGCAACGGCAACCAACTGCGGGATAATGTTCTGCCCAGTCATTCATGTCTCTTTCGAGACATGATCGCCCAAGCGTGTATCACGTATGGCACTTAACTGACTGACTGATAGACACGTGTTTGAAAGAGTTCAAACGTCAAAAGAGAGAAAGAAAAACGCACCCGAGACTAGTAGCCATTTGAAAACTATATGTACACTATATCTTACAAGATGGCCTATGTCTTCAAAAATGGCGGCCTAATATTCATATCGATATGACATCTAAAATGAAGGCAACATATATATTGATTTACCTAGTATTGAGTATCTTATACTAAGACAAAAGAAAAAATAATAATCCAAAATCCTCTCACTGTGACACGGGATATAGATTGGCGACATTTTTGGTCCATCTTTATTTAAACTGAAACAACTGATACTTTCTCCAGTCAATACAATACATTGCTACAATCTAATGTCTCAATATTCATTGGTTTACATCCACAATTTTTAAAGTTATTGTACTATTCTTCAATATGACAGTGAATGCTGGACAATATCATCAAAGATGAAAGAAATACTTGAATGTGGTTCTACAGAAGGATGCTGAGGATATTAAGAATCGAGAATGTGAGCAATGATGAGGTTTTAGAAAGGATAGAAACGAAAAGGAAAATAATAATGAGCAGCAAGAAGAGAGAGCTGAAGTTTTTGGGAGATGTAATGAGGAAGGAGGATGTGCGTTGTGGTGCATTGGATATCGGCTCGGAACGAGAAATCGGGGAGCCGAGTTCGAATTCCACCTGAATTCATTGCATTCACTTACGCGCAAATACCCTTGGGAAAGGTATTAATCCGCCTATTCCTTCCAGTTTTGGGTTAAATAACAGAACAGATTGGGTTCTATAGCCTTGGTCGGCAACCAGTCTACCGCAGAAAGCAATGTCGGATAATCTTCTGCCCAGTCATTCATGTCTCTTTCGAGACATGATCGCCCAAGCATGTTTCACTTATGGAACTTAACTGAATGAGGAAGGAAGCCTTGAAGAATCTGATACTCACAGGTCAGATAGAGGGAAAGAGAGACAGGGAAAACCAGCGGATAACATACTTGAAGTTTCCTGAGCAGGTGAATGGCAAAGCGGTGTTAGGTTGGAGTAACAGAAGAAGAGCTACCAAGGATAGGGAGACGTAGAAGACCATGATTACTTATGTCCTGAAAGGACATGGCAAATAAAACAAAGAAGAAGAACATACGACTCAACTACATTCAAATAATATGGTATTATACTTTTAATTTTCGTTTAAATTTTCTTTATCCATGTATGTATGATCGCGTACATGTATTGTAACTGAACCGCATTGCATTGCCTGATGATGGCGTATTGAACACTGAAACTTGATAGAATTTGAGTTGCAGTATTGTTTTATCATAACAGTAATAATAACTATATATATATATATATATATATATATATATATATATATATAGATTCTACTCTAAGACCTCTCCTCAACTGAATCACTATGGAAAAAAAGCAAACATAATAGCAAAACTAAACCAGCTACTCTGAAAACGCCCAAACCAGTCTGCATCTCTTTCACTAACATACGTGGTATCCGCACTAACTTCCTCAGCAAACATTTATTCCTTCACACTAACTCACCTGATATCTTAGCCTTTTGCGAAACTAACCTTAACCCTTCTATCCCCTCTTCTGAGTTCTACGTTCCTGGCTACCTTCCTCTCTTCAGGAAGGGCTCCAATGTTCATATGCATGGGCTTGGTGTGTATGTCAGCGAACACCTCCCCCTAGCTAGGGTGACATCCCTTGAATCCCTGAATCTTTCTTTCATGTGCTTCCGTCTCACACTTCTAAGCTCGATTAGCTATCTCTTCTTTGTCTACCGCCCACCTTCCTCCTCTGACTGTTCATTACTTGACAACATTTCTGACAATATTGACAAAGCCATTTCTTCCCATCCCTCTGCCCATATATTTGTGTTTGGTGACTTTAACGCCCACCACACCAAGTGGCTGCAGAACTCTGTCACCGACCCTGCTGGTGTCCACACCATGACTTTTTCAATCACCCAATCCCTCACGCAAGTGGTGAACTTCCTCACGCGTTTCTCCGACAACCCCAACGGAAGGGACTCACTACTAGACCTCTGCTTCACTTCCATCCCAGACTCTTGCACTACCAAACAACTCTGCCCACTCGGGAACTCTGACCACACCGTAGTTTCTGTTATTTCATTCCTCTTCCACCCGACCCAAGAAACCCAGACCAGTAGAATATCTTACTGCTACCAAAGGGCAGACTGGGATTCGTTCCGAAACTTCCTCTGTGACGTCCCATGGAACAACGTTTTTAGTCTTCCCATCGAAGAATGTGCATCCGAGGTCTCCTCCTGTGTTAAGGCTGGCATCGATGACTTCATCCCTGCCAGGAAATTTCTGCTTAAGTCTCATTCGTCTCCATCGTTCTCGCCCGCTTGCTCGGCCGCCATTGCCCACCGGAATCAATTCTTCCCACTCTACCGTAGCTACGCGTCGGACCAAAACAGGCGCCTTTTTACTTCATCTCGTAATAAGTTTAAAAAGATATTTAATGAAGCTAAGACGTTGTTTGCTGCCAGAATGAAACAACGCATATCATCCGCTAAGTTCGGCGCCAAAGACTACTGACGACTCTGTAAAAGAGTACTTAACAAGAGCAAGTCCAAAATACCCCAACTAATCAATAATTTTGAGGTCCTCCCCTCCTCAGCGGACAAGGCTGAATGCTTTGCACGGAGATTCTCGAACAATTCGAGTCTGGGGTTTTTACACCCGACTTCTCACCTAGAACTACGGCTCAACAGAATGATGTCCACATTACACCCTCGCTTGTCTCTAAGATAATCTCAAAACTTGACCCCCACAAAGCGAGCGGAGGGGACGGAATCCCAATCATAGTCTTAAAGAAATGTACCCCTGAACTCTCCTCTGTCCTTTCTAAGCTCTACAACTTCTGCCTCTCTACTTCCTGCTTTCCTGCCTGTTGGAAATCTTCCTCTGTAGTTCCTATATACAAAAACTCTGGAGAACCCTCGGATCCAAAAAATTACCGCCCTATCAGCCTTCTTCCGATCTTTGGCAAAGTGTTCGAGGCCATTATCAATGCCGCGCTCGTTCAGCGCCTCACAGAACACAGGCTCCTCTCGGACAAGCAGTATGGTTTGCGCTTCACCAGGTCTACTGCCGATATGCTAACGACCATCACCGAGTATATATACCAGGCACTCGACAGGAATGGCGAAGCCCGAACCGTCGCCTTGGATATCTCTAAAGCGTTCGACAGAGTTTTGCATGCTGGCCTTCTATGCAAACTGCGGAGCGATGGTAGAGCTGGACAATTGTTTGAACTAATCCAGTCATTTCTCTCTAACCGCACATTGAAAGTTGTATTAAAAGGACATGCCTCCCAGAGCTAACATACGAACGCGGGTGTCCCTCAAGGCTCTATCCTAGGTCCTGCGCTGTTTCTGATCTGCATTAATGATCTCCCCGATACCATAATATCCCAAGTAGGTATGTACGCCGATGACACCACAGTTTACTCTCACCTCGATCAAAAATCTGGTGTGGGCGACAAAGATAACCTTGCAGCCGAGCTTTGAAAGGATCTCCAATCAGTAGTGGACTGGGGTAAGAAATGTCTCGTAAATTTTAATGATTCTAAAACGAAGCTACTATCAATTAACCATCATAGACAACCGCACCTACCTCCCATTAGCATGGACCAGACTTGCCTCCCAGAGAGTAAAACACTGCGCCTCCTTGGTCTCACACTTTCAGCGGACCTCAAGTGGAATGACTATATCGAATCCATTGCTAAATCCGCTCCTATGAAAGTCGGTTCTCTGTGCAGGGCCCGGAGGTTTTTTCCGTCTGAATCTATCTTGCACATTTATAAAACTACCATCCGGCCGTGCATTGAATACTGTTGCCATATCTGGTCGGGTGCCCCTGCTATTCCCCTTGGGCTTCTCGACAAGGTACAGCGGAGGGTCTGTAATGTGATCGATACTGACTTGGCAGACCGCGTGCAGTATCTCTCTCACCGGTGCGACGTGGCTTCCCTGTGTCTCTTCTATAAATACTCCCATGGCTTCTGCTCCCATAAACTTAGATCACTGGTGCCCCCAAGGTTCGAATTTGAACGAGATACTAGATTAGCAACTAGATCCCACCCTTTTACAGTGAAACCGATAAAATGCAACCGCAACTACTACTCCAACTGTTTCTTTTCTTGTACTTCCCGACTGTGGAATTCCCTTCCACATGACTGCTTCCCCGACGGCTACAATCTCCAGGAGCTTAACTGTAAGGTCAATAGACACCTCCTAACACAATAATTCGCTTCTATTCTTTCAAAAACTCTTCCCATCTTCTCAACTACCTATCACTCTGCTTCTGACATTTCCTAAATCTAACCACTCTTTTTATTTACCTTCCCCTATGTAGCCTCAAGCGCCATAGTGGCAGTGGAATGCCTTTCTTAGGGTGAAACGATTAATACATATATATATATATATATATATATATTGATTGATTGATTGATTGATTGTTTAATAATTAGTTTTTGGTCTTAATAAGGTTAGACCAGTCCACATTTGTATTAAAAATTCTTCTATACAGTTAAATTGTAGAACTTGTGAATATTTCTCATTTTTAAACGAGTTATTTTGTTGCATTGGTGTCTACCATGAGTGGTGTCTTCAGGAATTTTTTAATAACATTTGACAAGTAAAACAGTTATTAAAAATCGCCTGAAGACACCACACATGGTAGAAACCAATGTAGCAAAATAACTCGTTTAAAAATTATATATATATGAGCATGCAGTGTGGGTATAGAAGAATCCAAAGGAGTATCCTGTACATACAGTGGTAGGTTATCTCTCAGAGAGCTCTAAACATATCTGCATATAAATACATATAGAGCAAATATAAGAAAAATTAAGACAGACACGTCAGCTTCCGTCTTTATTTAACAAAGGATTTTACACGATGTATATATATATATATATATATATATATATATATATATATATATATATATATATCGTGTAAAATATATATATAAATTCACAATGATCTTTATTATATTAGCGAGTTTAGTTGGAGTTTAACTCAGTCAGTTAAGTGCCATACGTGAAACATGCTTAGGCGATCATGTGTCGAAAGAGACATGAATGACTGGGCAGAACATTATCCCGCAGTAGGTTGCCATTACTTTCTGCGGGAGACTGGTTGACAGCCAAGGCTATAGAACCCAATCTGCCCTGTTATTTGGCTTATAACTGGAAGGAAGAAACGGATTAATACCCTTCCCAAAAGTATTTGCGCGTAAGTGAATGCAAGGAATTCAACTGGAATTTGAACTCGGCTCTCCGAGCCAATATCCACTACAACACAAAGCAAGCTTTTATATATAATCTTAAAGTGCATCCTCTAGAAATTATTATTATAGCTTAATCAAGTGCGATAGCCTGTAAGTTAATACTTTTATAGTTACGTTTTATTAAAGATTTTTTTCCTTTTTTTACCTTTTAGTGTATATTTGCTTTTTTGTCTTTTCTCTTTTGCTTGACTGCAACTTTTTCTTCCTCTCTGCCTACTTTTCTTCGTTCAGCTTTATGCGTTTTTTTTTTTCATTTTATTTGCTATCTATTCCCCTCCTTCTTCACTTTGTTTCGTTGGCGCGTTTTCATTTTCTTGAGATTTTTCTTCTTGTTCTTCTTTTATTCGCTTTTATTCTATGCCATTCGATTTTTTCTCCTTCTCATCTTTCTTTTGATTGCCTCATTTTTCTTCTTTCTTTTTTTCTTATAACTGCATTTCTTCTTTTTCTTTTATTCGATTGTTCCTTTTCATCTTCCGTCTGTATTTCAGCATCTTTTTCTTTGCTTGTCTCCTTATGTCATTTTTTGTTTCCTTTTAATCATTTTTGACTGTTTATATTGCTCCCGCCTATTTTTATGCAACTCTATTTTTTCTATCAATTATTTTCCCTTTCCTGTTCTTATTCTCTCTTTTATCATATTACATTTGCATCTTTTCTGTCAGCCATATTCTTTTTCTTCTTTTACACTCCTTACTTACCTGTCTCTTCTTCAGTTATCTCCCCTTTATTTCTCTTCATTATTTACTTCTATTCTGTATACTTACATACGTACGTATATTTCTGTGTCTGTGTGTGTTTCTGTTCATTTATTACCTTTCTTTCTTTTCTTCCTTTCGTCTTGTTGACCTTGTCGTTGACCTTTAGACTAAACAGTAATTTAATCACTGACTAGTTTGGAACATTTTCCGCTTCATTAATTTGTTCAATTACTCACACAGTCGCTTCCATCAGCGTCCCGTTCCCGAGGCACGTGACTTCCTCCAATCACATCCTAGCGAAGCGATTTTCAGACAATACACAAAACTTCCGGAAGTTTTGCGGTGACGTAAGCGACAATGAAAGCTACACGGCACGCGAAACATCCAATCAATGAACTTGAAATAAAATCAACCATAATAAGGCGACCAGTAACAAAATAAAAATAAACAGAAGAAAATCCTAAAAAGGAAACATTTTCTTTACCATCCGGGAATTTTTTTTTCTAGGCATGAATTGGTACTTGTTTTCGCTACAAATATTTTGATTTTATTTCTTTCTAAAACGGATCGTTCAGTTTTTATTTTATTCCATTTGCTGCGGAGTTAAAATCAAGAATTGCGCAGGCGTCATCAAAACAATTTCCGGTTGAGGCCTTTTATTGCTGTTAGTTGCTGATGTTAATTATGAAAGGTTTTATTTTCTTTAATTTTTTTCTTATTTCACTTCATATTCTAGTTACTTTTTATTTTTAAACTTACCTATTTTGATATATTTTTAAATCTCAGCATTTTACTATAAAAGGAAATTTTAATTTAGGATTCAGATTAAAGGAAACCTCCCACTCGGGTTTTGTCACTCGTCAAAATCATTTTAACCACTTCAACACGGTGTAATGGTCAGCAAACTTTTCTCGCTGTACTTGACTGCGAGTTCGATCCTCAATTGGCACTCTATATTTTCGGCCCAGCTCCACATCTAAACTACTGTTAGAAGATCATTTTGGAGTTAATTTATATTAAATTTGATATACTCATAGACAAAGACATAAGAAAGGATATTCAGAAGTTTGAAGGTTGCAGTTTTTACAATATTGCTGAAAATTTGATATCGATACCCTGAAATCAAAATTTGACTTACATCCATTCATGTTTCTTTCAGTCTACGGTTTCGCTTTAACTGGAAACAACTATTGCTTTTTAGTCTTTCGTGCCAACGTCCAAAGAGTCTGAGCTCCAGGACCAAGGATTATTTTTAAAGCTTTCATTCCACCCGAGCAACACCGGGCTATACTGCTAGTAGGTATATAAAATTTATTAAAAATGAATATATATATAATATATATTTATATAAATATATTGCATATGTACACACACACACACACACACACACACACACACACACACACACACACATATAATTTGAAAATGAGTTATTTCTGAAACCTAGGTTTCAACCTTTTGGTATTTTCTTTTACAATGACTGATTTTTCATTTTTCAAACGTAAAAACGGGCATTTTTCTGAACAAGGGATTGGAATTGTAAAACAAGCAAAGATTTTCAATAAGTTTGTTTGCATAAGAATCTTAAAATATTTTTCCTCGTGTTTGTATGATTCTAATATGTATTTATAGGTGTGATTACCTCTGGACATTATTTCGGATTGTTCATTCAGTATTTTGATTTTGTTCTGGAAAGAAACACAATGGCTAGCATTCGTCCTGGCAGAATTTGCAGACAACGCCACCGCTGTATGGTTTAGCTATTTTTACTATACACCACGTTATACCAGACTCTTTTCTTTTTTCTAGTATTAATCTCCACTCGTTGCTAGCCAGTTTGGTACAATTTTTATGGTTTTCGTTTAAATTTAAATTTGTGATTATTCCATCTGCTTTTAAAATCCATTTTGTAGATCACAAATGTATTTTTCGTTGTCCATCTTATGTTCATCTGCTTAGTAAATAACTCCTTCTGTTTTACAAATCGAAATCGAAACATTATTTGGTTCAACCAACCGTTTATGTTGGAAGTAAAATCCAAAATAGAGAAAATAATTTGTAAATCAATTAATAAAACAAATGCCTACTCTATGGACTTTGTACGCAAAAAATAGATTTTGTGAGGTAAATGTTGGGGTGAATTGGGTAGAAGAAATATCATAGATACTGCAAGAGATCATTTTTTAAACCATTTCTTTAACCTAAAAGAAATAATGTAAAGGCCTAAATAGTTTTGTTTTTAATTTTTTTAGTTGGTTCTTTTTTTTTTTTACTTTATAAAGCATTGATTAAATTTTTTAGTTGTTTTAAATCTATATTTCTTTGCTAAAATGTATGAATGCATATGCATATTTGTGTGTGGACATGTGTTTATTTGTGAGGGCGTTTGTTCTCACATAATGTCCAAACTAATAGACCTCTAGACCAATGCGACTTTTGCTTTTTCTTCTATATACCTTGCTTTTTTAGGACGTTCACAATAATGCCTCTTCACGACTTTCTATACATTGTAGATATCTTGAGGTAACACAGAATACAGAAAAATACTTTTTTGAAAACATGATTCACTTTTCCGATTCATTTTTGGTTGCTGTTATTAGATTGTTTGCTTTCTTTATTTATGTTGGGGATCGCCCCTTTTGCACACAAGAATGGACTCGCCTGATGTGTACATATAAACCAGCTTATAGAGAGAATGGCAGTTGTAATTTGTAGAGTTGCCTAGTTGGTTAGTACGTTGGTGCAGAGTTAGTTGGAGTTGTTTTGATATAGACTCTTTACCTGGACATAGTATTTTACTACAAGACTGTATATATTGATTTATACTAATAATCTTCCTGAATTGACTAACAGGTGTTCCAGTTTGTATATTTTGTTCAACATACCTTCCATTTTCTATCTCCATATCTGTTTTTGTTATTTATTATTTTGTGTCGTTTCTCACCCGGAATGCACAACAAACTGGCGACGAAGAATCAAACGAGTTCACGCAGAGAGAAAAATACGTTTTACGCGTCAGTCGCTAACAACAAATTGGCGACAAGGATTTCGAACACGAACTTACGTATACTCCAAGTCGCACAACAAATTAGCGATGAGGATCTCGAACTCACGTACACAAGTCGAACAACAAATGTGCGACGAACTCACGTTCACGTATATCCCGAATCACCTCAACAAAGTTTGCTACGAGGATTTCGAACACAAGTCGACCACTAACAATTTGGCGACACTATCACAGAGAGACAGAAGAAAAACTGTAAAAGGAAATTAAAGAAACATTTTTACAAAATGTTTCTACGCGATTAATTACCAGAAAACAATAGATAAAAAAACCAAACCCCTCACGGAATCAAAACAGCAAACCATGGATGACGTTCAGAGAGGAATACTAGAAATCATTAAAAGAAATAAAGACATGGACATACAAAAAATAAATGCAGAAAGACAATATAAGTTCGAAGTAAAACAAATAGAAATGCAAAAGGCAGATGAAGAAAGACAATTACAACTACAAGAACTATAACTAAAATTAACAAGTGCAGCACTAGAAAATAACACGGAAAAAGAGGATATCTGTTTTTGTTATTTATTATTTTGTGTGGTTTCTCACCCGGAATCCACAACAATTTACTTTCAGACAAATGTTCTTTTCGGCTGGTACGCTCACTGGACATTTTCAGGCGCTTGTTGAACCGGGTAATTTTCAACAAATTTTGAACTGGATATTTTATAGACAAGTGAAGAAAGACGGTCGAAACTATGCGATAACAAAAGCGAATGGGAAGAAATTATTATTACTAGGCGTTTGTTTTTTGCGTATGCCCTATTCTGGGGGTGTCTAGTTAATCGCATTTGCAAACGCGCGGTAGAGGGTGTGAGTATAATAGGTAATGGACACTGATTGTGGGGATATGGGAAAGATGGCGGCTAACTTGAAAAGGTTAACAATGTAGTGATCAATGAAGGATCCTATTAACCCTCTAGGGCCATTCGTATCATATTTGATACAGTATTTCCCTAGAAGGAAACATTTGGTATTTCCCTATAAGGAAACATTTGGTATTCATTGACTGAGCAATCAGTACTGCTTCCATTTGAAATTTATAAAATATTTCTCTTAAAAAATTTTTCAGGAAAATATTTCTTTCAAGGCTTGTTTTCATACTGTATCAAATATGATACGAATGGCCCTAGAAGGTTAATAGTTGGCTCCACAGTCTAGCGGTTTGTTGGAATAATCTCGCTAAGTAAAATTTACCTCTCGCTAATGGAATGCAAAAGAAAAGAGGATGGTTCGTTACAATGTTCATGTTATGGCGTTTCTAACTGTGAAGGTTAGAACTAGTGGAACTGAGAAATTCAGTTCATCTGTATATCCTCTTTGAAAATAGTAACAGAGTAACGAGAGGAATGGCATTAGTTATATTTTCTGGGAGATATATAAATAGGGAGAGAGTAAGCGAGAGAAAGCACTTAATCAGACGGAACCATCAGTTCCAACAGAGCAAGTACGCTCAAACTTTCGCTTTTGTTGTCATAAAGACCACAACTAGTGAGAAAATGCCATTAAAAATTTTGGTTCGCCCAGTTTTCAGGAACTTCCCAATTTTTCCGCACGATAGGATCGTCTTCCAAGGCCTATATTATAACAAAGTCACCTAGTTTACAAATCGATACATGGTGAGTTTCGAACCTCGTAATCAGACCGCCACCGATGTATACCACACAGCAACGTTCATTAGTACACAAGTTAAATGTCATACGTGATATACGCTTTGGTGATCATGTATCAAAAGAGACATGACTGACTTGGCAGAAGATTTTCCAGAAGTATGATGCCATTACTTTCTCCGGTAGACTGGTCGCTAACCAAGGCTATAGGACTCAATCTGTCCTTCTATTTAACTCATGGCTAGAGGGAGAAGCGATGGATTAATGCCTTTTCCAATGGTATTTAGACACAATTGAATGCAACGAATTCAAATGGAATTTGAACTCGGCTCTCCGAGTTCTCGTTCTGAGCCGATAACCACTGCACGACACGCACACCAGGCTAAGTTATATATCTTAATGTAAATAATATAAATAATTATAGCGTCTCTTCACTGAAAATCTTTATCTTCCGTTACAACACTACTGGGAACAAATTCGAAAGTTTCTTGTAATGATGAAATGATTCATCTTCAAATTTCACGAGGGAAACAAGACAGAATCAGTTGAAACGTTACAGTAAAAGCAGGAAGTACAATATACCAGACGGTTGTATAACAGTTTATGTGCCATCGTTTTGAGAAGGAGGATAAACAGTTTATGATGAAGCGAGGCAAACGATATGTGTGTCGGCGATGGGCCAAGTGAAAACAAAGAAAGTTTGTGGATGTCTACTTGTAGGATTGTTTATTGCCCGCAGCGGTGTTAAAGGCATTTCCCAATTTACGTTGCTGAATTGGTCAGAGCCAAGATGAAAGAGGTCATGAATAAAAATTATTATTATTCAGTATACATATACCCAATTAAAGTTATATATATATATATATATATATATATATATATATATATATATATATAATTATCTTACGTCTGTAGCATAACTCGTTCTTGCATGCACTATGAAATCTCATCAAGTGCTTATAATGAACTCACCGTTTCGGGATTTGAATTTTTTGTTCTCGCATTGTTTATTGTAGTTAATGTTGTAATGTTGAGATGCTCAAATTTATTAATTGTAAAATTTAATTTGATTTGAAGTAAAACTTACACATGAAATAGGAATGTAGAGAATTAAAAGTTAATTTAAATTTAAATTTAAATTTTATTAATAGGTAGAATATTTTTAGAGCATTCAGAGTAGAGGTTATACGTTTGGAACAAGAGAGATTACTTTCACTAACACCAGAAAAAGATTACTTAATTAACACCAGAAAAATATTTATACAAATGCTTGTATATATATATATATATATATATATATATATATATATATATAACGGAAATTAACGAATTTTAACGAAACTTGGTTATAAACAACCGACAATTTGAAATGAATTGTTTGAACATTATTTTTTATCGATACTCTTATTTAAGTAAATATTCTGCTTTTTAATTAAACAGTATTATATATTTATATCTACCGGCCTGATTATTTACGATAAATTGTTATTACGAAAATGTGTGCCATTCGACAGGATTCGAACCTGCGACCCCTATCTACATAGAGGAAGCTACCAGGTTCGAATTCTGCCGAATGGCACACATTTTCGTAATAACAATTTATCGTAAATAATCAGGCCAGTATATATAATTATATAATACAGTTTAAGTTAAAAATAGAATATCTAATTAAATACGAGTATCGATAAAAAATAATGTTCAAACAATTCATATATATATATGTATATATATATATATATATATATAACTCTATGTGTACCAGCATGCATGTGTGTGTGAAATGTATATTTATATTTTCTATTTGTGTGTCTATATATTTTCAGCATCCTGGTAATTTCTATTGACAACCGATTCATTGACTTTCTATCTATCCAACAACATATTCGTTTCTCTCTCCCTCTCTCCCTCTCTCTCTCTTTCACCCCCCACACACACACAGGTGCGCGCTCACAAAATCCAGTCCATTGATAATGAGTTTAGAATGACCTCTCCAAGGCGCCGGTGTGGGTGATAGTTTATGCAGACCGTGCGCTCACGATACCGTAATCTCTTCACACACGGCCGTAAAGATTATACCCAAAGGAATACAGTGTATTACATTTAGGGACCGCTAAACTGCAGAAGTCGTCGGAAAGTTGACAGCTTTCGCGAATATAAACCAGAAAATCCAGATAGAAAAATCTTTTGGGTGTTTGGATATGTCTACAAGCATCGGCGGTTTCAAATCTGGATTTTACAACCAGTAATGGAATAATTTCCCAGAATCCATCGACACATAACATATCACTGAAGAATTGAGGTTTTTCGCACTTAAATGGCCATACAATATATGTAAACTTTGGAGTTTTATTTGTCACTACACAAAAACTTTCATATTTAAGAACATTATTTATCTACTGGGCACTCCATATTTGCGCTCTTGTACCATACCTTTTCTATATTTAGTAAATTTTAGTAGACATGATGTAGTAAGCTTGCCTCGCTAAATTGGTTACCACTTAGTAGTGAATTCTGTTCTCACTAAGTGTTCCGTTCTCGTGGCCCTGTGTCACCACTAATGTACACAAACATTTCCCGCTCGATAATTTACTGCTGGGTAGAGAGTTCGATCCTTCTTTGCAGCTTTATGTTATCTATGCTATATTAAGCAAATTAATACAAACTACCGGCCATAATTATTAAGCCAGGCCAGATTTATTTTGTAAAGGAAATTATGTATTTCATGCTATTTTTAGTATTTATTGCCAAATGAAAATAGAATGGTTCTTCTGTTATTATTACTTTACAAAATTTTACAAGGCAAGGAAGCAAAGATGAACTTGTCCGAATCACCCTAAATTTGCTTCATTTTTCATTGATGAAACTGCAGTATAGGTAATTATTAAATATTTATAAATTCATTTGATGCACATGTTATTGCGCAATATTAACGAAAGCACCTTTCTATTTTTATTTACAATTATTTGTTTGGCAATAAATAGTAAAAGATAGTATGAAATACATCATTTTTCTAAAGAATAGGGAGGCCTGATAATTATGGCCGGTAGTGTATACAAATTCTGGAAATTTCAAGCTTTTAATTGGTTATTTAAACAAATATTGAAAATATATTTTATGATTGGTCATAATGATAAAACTATGTGTGAAAAAATACTGAACAAACATTTTAGAACTAGTTAGTGTGCTCACAGCTTCAGGTGTGCAGACATCTACTTAGCTCATTTCTAGCATTAATTTTCAGATGCTGCGAATATCATGGATCGAGCATGTGAGCAATGATGAGGTCTTAGAAATGATGAAAACAAAAAGGAAATTAATACTGAGCATCAGGAATAGACAGCTGAAGTTCCTCCTGGGACATGCAATAAGGAAAGAGGGTTTAGAGAACCTGATACTAACAGGCCAGATATAGGGAAAAAGAGACATGGGAAAGCAACGGATAACATATTTGAAGGACCTAATCAGATGGATGATGGAACGAGGGTTGCATGGTTTAACAGGAGAAAGCTTGCTAAGAGCTACAAGTGATAGGGAGACGTGAAAAGCCATGATCGCCTACATCCTGAAGGGACAAGGCACATAGAAGAAGGAGAAGGCTAAAACTTTTAAAAAGTTCGAACAGGGCAGCATTGTTGAACTTCTAAGTTGTTGAAAATTAAATTGGTCGTAGAAGAAATATCATTGATAACTTCATTAAAAAATCTGATCGTATACTTCTAAATAATCATGTGGTCGACATAATAGAATTTAGACAGACGCATTAAACCAGTAGTTAAAAGAGATTTAAGCCTAACATCAAGTCAGATAAAAGCGAAAGCAGGTGCTGAATGCAGCTCTCGAAAATTCAACAGCATTTAAATAAGATAGAATTTAAGGACCGGAAACGGCTGCAGAGGCCTAACTTTCTTCCTCCCGTTTACGATTTGCTTCCGAGTATAAAAGTTGGCTAGATTGAAAGCGTTGTTTTCAGACAAGAAAATATTCAACCTTGATGACCCAGACAGTTTTCAGCGTTACTTACACGCAAAAGATGTCACAAAAGATATTTTTCTCAACACAGTGTAGGTCGATCAATTATGGTATGGGGTTCATTTTCGGACAGTTGAACTCTTGAGTTACAAGAAAGGTATTGGTAATTACTGAAGGCCTTTGTCTATGTGGGAACAACAGGATTTTGCATAAGGATAATACTGTAATCTACAATGCTCGAAGGTCGTACGAGTTTTTTTAATAGAAAATAACATTCAACTTTTGAGCCGTCCATCGTGTTCTCCCGATATAGACCCAGTCGAAAATGAATGGATGACAAAGGATGTTTATAAACATGGATCACAATTTGAAACTGTGCATGCTCTTAATACTAAAGTTCGTGCATTCTGTTGAGCAGCTCAAGCACCTTCCTTCGGAACTTAATGAGTATGCCAAAGCGAATTTTCAAATTCACAAAAATAGAGGTATATACTGAATATTAAATAGTCGTTGAAATTTTTTTGTTCTGTACTTTTTATTTTTATTGATATGTATTTAATATTTCTATTTAAATTGTCTTAGTTTTATGACCAACCGAAAAAAAATAAAAAAATAACTTTTAATGTTTGTCTAAAAACTGCATTTGCTAATTAAATGTAAATGTTTCGGACATATATTTAGATTAAATTAACAGTATTTTATATCTCTTTGAGCCGTTTGCATCTGATCATAAGAGTGTATCAGGAGTGTATCAGTAAAATCCAACAAACCCGGATGAGTGACGTCACAATTATGTCTTCACAAAACTTTGTGGTCCGCATGACTGAAATAACGCAGCTCAAATAAGTGAAAAAGATTGTCCACATTAATTCTATTAACGTTCTATTCCTATCTTGATATTGAAAACTTTATGGTAAAAAATCTTCTTGCCAAAAATGCCTTTCTATGAGGTTGTTACAAATATTGTGGGATCTCTCCCTTTTGTATATGATAATGGACTCGACTGAGTGTACATATACTCCTACCATAGAGTGAACAGTAGACTGCGGCTACTGTTCACACTATGGTAGGAGCATATGACATTGTTTCACATCTCGCCTTACGTGGGAAGGTGGGCAAATACCGTTGCAGTCGGCATTTGCCTCTGCTACTATGACACTGTCTGCTCTCTGCCTTCGGGCAGGGAGCACTAACCCAGCCGTTGTCTCGCCGAAGGGTAGAATCGCGACTGGGGAAAGATAGAGAGATATTTTTGGCCTGGCTGTATGGCCGGGAAAACCCACAGTAAAAAGACCTTTGTCACATTTCGCCTTAAGTGGGAAGGTGGGTAAATACCGTTGCAGTTGGCAGTAGAGAGTAATCGTAGAGATCCGTGCGACTTATCGGAGAGTATCGGAACTGATACGTAATTTACCGAACTTACCAAGAGATTACCGCATCAGAAGTCAGACTAGCTCTGAGCTCCACTCAGCTAGAATAATATCCACGGATATGCTATTTCCAACGACTTCATTTCAAAACTTGTATATATTTCTTACTAATAGTTTTCCTGGATTTACTAACCTGCGTTCAAGTTTGTATATTACTTTCAATATAACCTACGTTTCTATCTCCATATCTGTTTTTGTTGTTCATTATTTTGTGCCGTTCCTCACCCGGAATCTTAATAAAAATAATGACTGATTTCAGAAATATAATTTTATTTTTAAATAATTAACTGTACAAATGTTGAAACTAGTCAAAATACGAACTTTGAGATTCTATGCACCTTTGTCAACGTTCGAAATGATTATTTATTCCTTGTTGATGAGAGAAAGTTATTGGTTGGGATGCAACAAAATCTTCGAAAGCTGATTCCACCTTTGACTTCAATGTAAACGTTTTACCATTTAAAAATGTGCTTACAAAATGATAATCAGTGGGTGAAAGATCAGGAGAATTCGAAGAATGTGGTAAATTCTCGTATCCTAAGTCTGTGAGTTTCTTGCAAGATGTGGCCACGCATTCACGTGAATGCAGAACTGGATCGTTTATTCAATGCACGTTTCATTTTCGTCAGGCGTGCATGTATTTCAGTCAGCTGATTGCAGTAATGCTCTGTATTAATACTCTGACTGGCTTCCAGAAAACAATTACAATTATTGTCACAATGATCTTTTGCTAGTGTAACTTTGGCTTTGAGAAACGTTCCGGAGTCTCATCACGATCAAGCTACTGACGTGATCATTTACGATTATCATAAGGGATCCCCTTTTTATCGCAAGTGAATATTTGGTCAAGAAAGGGATCATTGGTGTCACGAAAAAAGAGCATTTCAAATCGCTTTTTGGATTTTTATTGAGATAATGAGGAACACAAATATCGCGTTTTTCCACATTGCTAATAACCTTCAAATGGTTTGCGAATGCTGTAGTGCTGACACCAAGCGTCTAAGACATTTCACAGACTCTTTGACGTGAGTTTTACTCAATAACTGCTTGCAACTATTCGCTGTCAAGACTGCATGACTATCCTTTACATTCTTCATCTTCAAAGCTTTCATCACGAGTACAGAATGTCTAGAACTACCTTTGTACTGTCCGATCACTTGTTAACCCATCTCTTGTTGATACTGGCAGAAATTTAGGAGACGATATGCCCAAGTTTGAACTCATACAAGAAAAGTAAACGAAGATCATGTTTATAATTAAGGTCTTCCATATTTCAAGAGTGTTTGTTTGAAAATACGTTAAAAATTATTAAAAGTCGATCATTAATTATGATGTATCGTCGTCGCCCTGCTGCCGAGATAGAACTCACTACACCTCTCCAGTATTCCCTGTGCATTTGGAACCCGCAGTTTGTAGCAAAATTCATAATCTTGTCAAATAGCTGAATACTAGATACTTCACCAGGGTTACCAAGTGACACCAACACTGGATGGGTTGCCTCCAGGTCCCATCCTGTTATTTAACCCATAACAGGAGGGAAGTGAGAGATTAATACCTTTCCCAGTGCTTAAGTGAATGCAGGGTACACAACTGGATTTCAAACTCGGCTCACTGATTTCTGTTTCCAAGCCGACATCCACTGCAACCCAGCGCACATCCGTCACTGAACGCTTACAGCGCCTGGACTTCCCAAAGTAGTCGCCCATCTAAGTACTGACCAGGCTTACGTTGCTTAACCTCGGTGATCAAACGAGAACCGGTGTATTCAACGTGATATGCCGTAAACCTATTATGTATACGGAAATACTTTTAATATATACCGTGAATACTATGATAAAATGGCTTTTCAGAATACAGCATTTTGGGTTTCCATTATTTTTGTAAAAACCTAATGCCAGTAAACCGCTGAGAACAGCAATTTTGGCACGATGCATCATTACAATATAACTCTATTAATTGTTGTTTTATAGTGGTTTACTGGTAAAAAGAAAATTTGTTAAGCAGGTTATATATATACTAGCAGTATAGCCCGGCTGAAAAAAGTACAGACATAAAGGCAGATAAACAGACACACACACAAACATCTTGCCTTTTATATATATATACTAGCAGTATAGCCCGGCATTGTTCGGGTGTAATGAAAGCTTTAAAACTAATCCATGGTCCTGGAACTCAGGCTCTTTGGACGTTGGCACGAAAGATTAAAAAGCAATAGTTGTTTCCACTTAAAGCGAATTCGTAGACTGAAAGAAAAATATAATGGATGTCAGTCAAATTTTGATTTCCTGGTATCGATATCAAATAAGTCTTTTCGTCGTAAACTGAATTTTGAAGGCTAAATAAGTCCTCTGAGTAAATGGTATCATGGCTGATACCTACTTAGAGCCAAACCCAAAGCAAAAACTAAAATAAAAGGGATGAAAAAACTAGATATACAGGGAGATAAACAGACACACACACAAACACCTTGCCTTTTATATATATATATTATCGATTTACTACACTATTGTAAGAACTGCAACCTTCAAACTTCTGAATATCGTTTCTTATATCTTTGTCATTGAGTGTGTCAAATTTGATTAAAATCGGACCACTACCTCTATAACCCGATTTTTTCGATTATCGATTTTCGATATTAATCGTTTCACCTTGACACAAAACGTAGCTAAGAACACTCGCAGACGCTTATAGTACAACTGTGTAAATTTTCAAGAAAATCGGTTCTGCCGTTTCGGAGTCTATAGTTCACGAACACACATAGGCACACACATACATACAAAGTTCCATTTATAAATAAGTTTAGATATATATGGAATTATTTGTTTGAACATTATTTTTGATCGATATTCGTATGCAAGTAGATATTCTGTTCATAATCAACAGTATTATATATTTATTTCTACCGGCCCGATTATTTCCGACAAATTTTTGTTACGAAAATGTATGTCATTAGGCAGAATTTGAACCTGCGAAACATATCCACATAGAGGAAGCCACCAGTTGGCCTGGCGCGTATTAGATCTTTTGACCTCGTCTGACCAACAATCAAAACGAAGTCAAATCAAGCCTATATAACACAATTTTCGATTCATCGTTATAACCATACCTATTCTGAAATGTATCGACCGATTTGGTATCAGTCGGAGTCGCTACCCACTCAGCCATAGGCGCATGGAATCAAAGATGGGAAATTTTAAAGTGTTGTATATATGTTACGGAAATTGGTGTGTCTAGCCACACTGATGAGCTGTGATACAGCGGAACAG
The DNA here is from genome assembly GCA_037127315.1 of Ascarosepion bandense. Classification (NCBI taxonomy): domain Eukaryota; kingdom Metazoa; phylum Mollusca; class Cephalopoda; order Sepiida; family Sepiidae; genus Ascarosepion; species Ascarosepion bandense. Next base: position 1,679,551 of record JBBBDQ010000397.1, read on the forward strand.
CTTGTATGTGGATGGATAATATATTATGCGCTCATTAATATTGTGCTCTGTAGAGAAGAATTCTTTTTAAAGTTTCCACTTCTTCGATATATGCATTACTTCACAGGAATGAATTGTGTTCTTTCGGTCACTTTCGGGTGCATACATTGCTGATATATAACAAGTTAAAATTTCCCTCCTCTGATTCTATGAGTTGGGGGTAGAGACTCTAACTGACACTAAATCGGTCAAGTTTCGATCCCGGCCAGAAGCAAGTGGTCAGTCGTCTTTGTTTTTGTTTTTTTTAAGTATAAAGACGATATAAAATCTCGCAAGTCAGTGTAAAAAAATTATGGCCAACGAAAGGTGACTGACTACTAAAATGGAAGAGATTTAAGGCGCAAGTGTAAAAAAAAAAACAACAAACACGCACGCATATGACATCTCTGACCTGCCCACCACTTATCTATATATATACACGATAATTTGGCCAGAAGAAAAACAAAGTCACAAGTTTATTCGCCTGAAGTCAACTTTACACTTGAAACATGTGTAGAGACACAAATACCATTATGAACACGTAATATATCATGCAAAAAGTAAGTAATATTAATAATAATGATAACAGCAATAAATCAACATTTTAAACAAAACTTTCATGGCTTCTCGCACATTTTCAGATCTCTCTCTCTCTCTCTCTCACCCTCTGTATATATATATATATATATATATATATATATATAAATTAAATTAAATTTTTTCAAAGATGTTGAATGCACATTTCGACATGAAATCCACGAAGGGAATAACACATCACCTCAGCAACAAATGCTATCCCAAAACTGGAGATAATTTGAAGTAAATTATGTCTATTTTCTCTTTTCTACTCATAGATAGAATTGTAAAAAAATAAAAATAAAAAAGGGGAAAAAATGGTATCGTCTGGGTTCACAAAAAGGAGAAGAGGACAGTAAAGTAAACTGAACAGACGGCGTGTTGAATTGATATTAGGTTAAACAAAACGGAAAGGAGGTGGGAGGTAAAAGAGATAGAGGAAGGGAGGGAAAAAAAGAAGAGAAAGAAAGAAAATTTTTTTTTCCTTATTACAGACGCTCGATACATTTAAATAAAGCTAACTTCCTAAAAACGTTGAAGTATTAGAAAAAAGACCTTTTATTTAAAAAGGTATATTTAGGGGAAAAATTAATATTATTTTAAAGGGAATAAAAAGATATGAGATTTAAAATTTAAATTTTAAAATAGGTCATGTAAAAAATCTTATTTGATATCGATACCAGGAAATCAAAATTTGAACTTACATCCATTCATTTTTCTTTCAGTCTAGGGTTTCGCTTTAACTGGAAACAACTATTGCTTTTTAGTCTTTTGTGCCAATGCCCAAAGAGTCTGAGCTCCAGGACTATGGATTAGTTCTAAAGCTTTCATTACACCCGAGCAACGCCGGGCTATACTGCTAGTTAACAATATATATATATATATATATATATATATATATATGCGTGTGTTTGTGTGTGTGTGCCTATATTGCGTTTTATAAATCTTCAGTCACGTCAGAATATGATAAATTAATTATCATAAGTATAGCAAATTGGCATCTTATAAGTGGATGATTTTTTTGTAAAGATCAGTTTCCCTACAATCCTATACTGCCGTAAGGATTCCTGTGATACTGCTCCTTAAATGTCTAAGCTCCTGCGCACTTGCTTGCTGGCTCGTATTCTTAACAAATTTAATTAACCACATTTTCTATAATTTACAATTTTTTCCACTAATTCCACAAAACCATAGAACGGAGTAATACGAGATAAGAATATTCAGAAAATGTTGGAAGGAACCGGTGTTTTTTTCTCGAAAAAGATTTGCATATTAGCTTGAGATTCATATTTCTTTCTTAAGGAAAGAATTTAATATAGAGTACTTTTTCCCAAGAACAGCTTATTTAGGAAATCGACTTTTATAAGGAAACTTAACCGATCATTATAATCTTAACCTTTTCAAGTGTAGAGTCAACCGTTATTTATCTAAATCAAAACATATTTATAAATAGAACTTTGTCTGTCTGTGTGTCTGTGTCTGTGTGTATCCGTTACCTATAGACTCCGAAACGGCTGAACCGATTTTCTTGAAAATTTACACGGTTAAACTATAAGCGTCTGCAAGTGTTCTTAGCGAAATTTTGTGTCGAGGTACCCCCGATAAATATCGAAAATCGATAATCGAAAAAATTGGGTTATAGATTTTGGTCCGATTTTAATCAAAGATATAAGAAACGATATTCAGAAGGTTGCAGTTCTTACAATAGTGCAGAAAATCGATAATATATATATATATATAAAAGGCAAGATGTTTGTGTGTGTGTCTGTTTATCTCTCTGTATGTCCTTCATACAAATCCACAATTTTTATCTGATTCTCACCAAACTTCACACAAATATTCTTTAGGCTGAGTCTGAGCTCCAGGACATTGGATTTGTTTTAAGGCTTTCATTACACCCGAGCAACACTAGGCTATCCTGCTAGTCGAACATATCCTCATAATCTGCACTCCTCTATTTAAGTTCCTACATCAACGACATTTAGTAACGACCTACTTTGAGGGGCTCTTCTGCCTTGTAAGCAGTAAATTATTAATAAATAAATGGTTTTCACTTTTGGTTTTAAAAATGCTACTTGTGTTATGAGCATAAATTCCTATAAATGATATGCTTATCATACACCCGGTTTTACAGGGAATGTTTCGCTGTGTGTATTTAGCTCTACTCGTGAGTGTATTGGTTTGGTTGAGAAATAGTACGATTAAACGTATTTCTCATTGTCAGTATCTGCGTGGGTGTGCGCTGAACATAAAAGAGCGTTAAGAAACACTTTATTACAGAAGAAAAGTAACCTATAATCAAAACTGAAATCACTCCCCGGAAATTATAGCAAGCCTTATAAAAACTAATGCGCATATAAATTTGTTTTGGCTTCCTATCAGTTATTTCCGAATAATAGACCGGAGTGCAAAACTTATGAAGTAATTTTGAGAATTATATTCGGAATAATTTAACAGATGCAGTCATTGGTTAAGTGTCTCAGATTTCACGACCGAGGCATGGTTGAATAAATTAGCATCAAAATTAACTTTGGTCTTCAACTGAGCTTACTTCGTGTCTGAAAGTAGAATCAATGAGATTCTTGTCGACGATTAAACAGAGTTACTTTTCTTCTTGTCCGAACATTGTTACTCAGCTTTATTGCATTTTGGTTGCTGCTGACCAATATCCTAGACTTTATTGTTTCTTTTATCTTCTTCTATTTTTGTATGATTCTTACTTTCCCCATCGGTGTAACCTGATGCCTTCATCGGATGTCGTTTGTGTTCTAAAAATGTTGACGAATCCTGTAGATTTGAAAGAGCGGAAAATAAACAAGAAATAAATATCGATAAAAAGGTCCGAAAGAAATTGCATAACAAATTTTTCAAGCGTTTTTATGAAAATAAGAAATTATTTTTTTAATTTCCGAAAAGCATCTTCTCTGTCTTCTTTTCGTAAGCGTATCCTTACTTTTTCTTCATTGTCTTTCTTTACTTTGTCCCCTTCTTCTTCTTCTTCTTCTTCTTCTTCTTCTTCTTCTTCTTCTTCTTCTTCTCTGTATGTTCCGCTTAGTCTTTGTCGTTTCTCCTAGTCTTTGTCTTTGTTTTCTTCTTCTACCTGTTCTTCTCGTCGTCCTTTTTAATCGGCATTTTAAGCGCATTTCCATTTCTTCTTCTTCTTCTTCTTCTTCTTCTTCTTCTTCTTCATTTGTTTGCATTTTCTTCTGTTTGTTTTTCTCTCTTCTTCTCGTCGTCTTTTTCTTCATTGAGCATTTTCAGAGTATTCTTCTTCTTTTCCTTCTACTTCTACTACTACAACTACTACTATTACAACTACTACGTTTACTTCCTCTCCGTCTTTTTCTTTTTCTTTTAAAGTCTGCGTTTTTTTTTTCTTTGGCTTTCTCTTTTTTCTTCTCCTTTTTCTTCTTGTGGTCTTTCTCCTTAATTGGGAATTTAAGAGTATTTCTTCTTCTTCTTCTTCTTCTTCTTCTTATTATTATTATTATTATTATTATTATTATTATTATTATTCATTTCCTTCGTCCCCGTCTTCTTCTCCGTAGTTTTCTCATTCTTTTCAGTGTTAGTTTCCTTTTTTTTTCATTCTTCTTCTTTATCTTCGTCTCCGTCTTCAATTTCTTCATCTAATGCTTCTTCTCATCGTCCTTCTTCTTAACTGGCATTTAAGGGTTTTAATCTTCTTTTCTTCTTCTACTTTCTTTTTCTTCTTTTTATTTTCTTCTCAGTTTAGATTGTCTCCGTCTCCTTCTTTTCGCCTTTGTGTTCTTGTTTTTGGTCTTCTTCTTTCTCTTCTTCTCTTAATTGACATTTTAAGAATTCTTCTTCTTCTTTGTTTTATTTTTTGTCGTCAACGTCGTTGTCATTGTATTTCTTTTAATTCTCCTTCATCATATTTTTCCGATTTTTCTTCTTCTTCTTCTTCTTCTTCTTCTTCTTCTTCTTCTTCTTCTCGTCTTTTGCCAACATGTCCTTCCCCTTAACCACCATTTTAACTGCATTTTCTCACTGGAAAAGAGTTGGCAACAAGTTGTTTTCATTCGTCATCTATTTTTTCAACTTTTCAAATACCGACGCTCACCAAATGTGAGGCTCAAGATCGACTCATCGTAGATTTTTTTACTGAATGAATTCTGTAATATTATTGTTAGTGAAGGTAGAAGATAATGAAGAATCCGAAGACTAGGATAGGTAGCAACTGTTTCGACAGCTGAAGAATTTAACATGTTATAGTTTACGGAAGAATTCATCTAAAGCATTTCTTCAACAAAGTGTTTCAACAAAGAAATATTCTGTATTGAAATTCCTCCTTAGAAATAGAATACGGTAGAAATGTGTGTGATTTGAATCCGTGGATGTAGAACAGCGAGTTGCAACTATAAATGTCTGAACTTGTGTTGTAGAGTAGCAATAGGTTCGCAACGTTGCGTTTTTAGTGCCAGAGACTGTATGGTAACAAATAAATCATCCCCAACAAGACAGTGCAAATGATTTTGAAGACTGTTGTGGTAGGAAAGTAAAAATAGGACAAATCCCAGGCTGGAAATCGCAGCATTTCTCAATTTTTGTCTAACCTGATCTAAACTTATTTATAAATGGAATTTTATCTGTGTATGTGTCTGTTACCTATAGACTCCAAAACGGCTGAACCGATTTTCTTAAAAAGTTACAAAGTTGTACTATAAGCATCTGCGAGTGTTTTTAGTTAGGTTTTGTGTCGTGGTACCCCTAATAAATATAGAAAATCGATAATCGAAAAAATCGGGTTATAGAAGAAATGGTCCGATTTTAATCAAATTTCATACACTCATAGACAAAGACATAAGAAACGATATCCAGAAGTTTGAAGGTTGCAGTTCTTACAATAGTGCAGAAAATCAATATATATATATATATATGTATAAGGCAAGATGTGTGTGTGTGTGTGTGTGTGTGTGTGTGTGTGTGTGTGTGTCTGTTTATCCGCCTGTATGTCTGTATTTTTTTAAGCCCTTTTAATTTAGATTTTGCTTCGGGTTTAGCTCTAAGTAGGCATAATTGTAGTTCTTAGTCTCAGCCATGATACCATTTACTCAGAGGACGTATTTAGCCCTCAAAATTCAGTTTATGCCAAAGAAGACTTATTTGATATCGATACCAGGAAATTAAAATTTGACTTACATCCATTCGTTTTTTTTTTCAGTCTACGGTTTCGCTTTAACTGGAAAGAACTATTGCTTTTTAGTCTTTCGTGCCAACGTCCAAAGAGTCTGAGCTTCAGGACCATGGATTAGTTTTAAAGCTTTCATTACACCCGAGCCACGCCGATCTATACTGCTTGTACTTGTATAGATAAAACTTGATAGAAGGCAGATTTACTGCAGTAACCGAAAAATATGAAATATAAATTCGTAGGCGTATAGCAATTGATAAAAATGTCTTTCAATAGCTAAACAACTTATGAATTAGGAAAATTTCGTTGGAAAAAAAAAAGAAAAAGAAAAGTCCTCCGAAATATTATGTAATAGCTATGGCTGTAACTACTGGACAGACTCTTTATATTTGATGAAGAAATGTGAAACTACACGGAATGGCCTCTGTCGAGAATAGCATGGAAAGATCGTGTGAGCAACTATGAAGCTTTAAGGAAAATAAGAGCAACAAAGATAATGGTATTCAGAATTATAAAGAGATGTTTAAATTTCTAGGAAGAGTGAATTTAACACTCATAAGGTGCAGCAACACCAATAGAAGAAGGGTTAATCTGCGGTTAATCTACGAGCTTTTTGTGAACAGACCGCAAAAAAAAAAAAAAAATTACAAATTAAGACAACGATGCAAAAAGTCAGTGACTTAGAGCACAAAAAACAGGAATTTGTGGAGAACTATAATCGTCCAGGTAGGGCAGCGTCACGTCACACAGTAAGAGTAAGTTTTAACTTCAAACAAGCCATTTCTTTTTATTTAATTCCAAATGCATTCTTTCGCTTCCTTCCGACATTTCTAAATTCTTTCTTATGTTTTTTCCATTTCTTCTGATAAAATAGGTCAATACCTCTAGTCTCTTCATACCTCAATAGCAGGAAAAAATCCGCACATGATGTTTGATATAACCTACCACATGGAATAACTTGCTTCGCTTACATATCATAACACACGCTTTACCATTTCAAAATTATTCCGCGATCGCAATTACAATCTTGAAGTCTTTATCCGCCGCACATTATGAAAGTGACCACTTCCATTGATAAGCAACTTCCATTGGATAGGCGAGATATGATGGCTGACCTGGTGAGACTTGTATGTTCTCTTTCTTCAACACTGGCTTCGATTGGATAACCTGCTGTATAGATGTCAACACGAAGGATAGAAAGAGTTCTAAATCGATGACAATGATACAATCAGACGCCGATACGTGATCGAAGGTCCGTCTGTATGATTGCGTGCTTCATTCGTACGCAGATTAAGAAAAGAACTCGTGAATGTGATCATTTTAGCGGAATTGGGGAACAGAAAGTAATTCTCTCTCTCTCTTTCTCTTTACCACTCTATCTGTCATTTTCTCTCTCGTTCTCTTTTTATCCAACTTGCTCTCTCTCATTCTCTTTACCTTTCGTTATTTTCTCTCTCCCTTTCTACGTTTCAGAATTTTGTCTTACTCTCTCTTTTTGTTTAGTTTTTATCTTTCTTTTTCTTTCTTTCTGTCTTCTCTTTTTTTTCATTGAAGTTGCTCACTGATATTCTTTCTAGATTTATTTTCCTTTTTCTCCTTTTCTCTCTTTTTCTTTCAATCTTTTATCTCTCTTTCTTTCTTTCTTTCTTTCTTTTTCTTGCTGCCTTCTCTTTTTATCAAACATTTTCTCTCATTCTGTTCATTGTTTTTATCACTCTCTTTCTCTCTCTTTCTTTCACTATCTCTATTTCTCTCTCTCTTTTTCTTTTTCTCTCACTCTCGCTGCCTTCTCCTGTTTATCCCACTTACCGTTTTTTTTTTTTTTAATCATTTCACCCCGAGCAAGGCGGAAACGCCACTGATGTGCAGGGGACTACATAAATGTAAAAAGATTAATTAGAAAAGAGTGAGGAGTACAAGCTAGTTAGAAAGGAACAATAGAAAGTTGAGAAAGCAGGTGCGATGACAGATACATAGGTGGAGAGAAAGGGAAGGTTATACAGGGGAGGGGAGAGAGCTAGAGTCCAGTGGTTAGTAGATGAGTATTAACTTTGCATTTAAATTTCTGGCGGTTGTAGCCGTCAGGAAAGCAAGAATACGGGAGTGAGTTCCACAGGCGGGAAGTGCGAGAGAGGAAGCTGCAGAAGTAGAATTGTCGTCTGCATTTGGCTAACCTGACTGTGAATGGGTGGGACCCAGTTTCCAGTCTGGTTGCACGGGTAAACACCTGTTGAGGAGGTATCAGTGACTTAAAGTTCGTCTGAGCAGAAGCCATGAAAGTATTTGTAGAAGAGACAGAGGGAGGCCACATTTCGACGATGGGAAAGTGGCTGCAGTCGAGTCGCCAGATCAGTACCTATCACATTACAGACTCTCCTTTGGAGGTTGTCAAGAACACTGTGGAGAACGGCAGGGGCACCTGACCATAAATGGCAGCAGTACTCCATGCACGGACGGATGGTTGACTTGTATATATGCAGGATGGATTCAGGTGGAAAAAACATCCTGGATCGACATAGTGACCCAATCTTCTTAGCACCTGACTGTCATTTGTTTTCTTTTCCTTCCCTCTTTATTTTTCTCTTTCTCTATCTTTCAGTCTCTTCTCGATTTTTCTTACTATTTCCTTCGTTCTTTCATTTGTTTACACTTTTTATGCTTCTTATGCATGCAGCAATTGAAAACAACTCAAGAAATATTCGTTAGCATTCATCTCAAATTTTATCTTCATACGTAACTATCTTCATATATATCATTCTTTTTATCTCTTCCTCAATCTTTCCTTCTTCTTCTTCTTCTTCCTCAATATCTCTCTTTCTCTGTCTCTCCTCAGTTTTCTCTTTCTTCCTCTCTCTGTTTTTCTTTTCTGTTACAACACTGCAAGCTACTCGCCACTATATTCTTGTATTTCTTATCGTCAACCAAACGGTTGGAATCTGAAGGCTGGAAATTAACCTATACTAGCAGTATAGCCCGGCGTTGTAATGAAAGCTTTAAAACTAATCCATGGTCCTGGAACTCAGACTCAGCCTAAAGAATATCTGTGTGAAGTTTGGTGAGAATCGGATGAAAATTGTGGATTTGTATAAAGGACATACAGGCAGATAAACAGACACACGCACAAACATCTTGCTTTATATATATATATATATATATATATATATATATATTATCGATTTTCTGCACTATTGCAAGAACTGCAACCTTGAAAATTCTGAATATAGTTTCTTATGTCTTTGTCTATGAGTGTATGAAATTTGATTAAACTCGGACCACTCCTTCTATACCACGATTTTTTCGATTATCGATTTTCGATATTTATCGGTGGTACCTCGACACAAAACCTAGCTAAGAACATTCGCAGACGCTTATAGTACAACTGTGTAAATTTTCAAGAAAATCGGTTCCTCCGTTTCTGAGTCTATAGGTAACGGACACACACACACAGACACACACACACAGACAAAGTTCCATTTATAAATAAGTTTGGATAAGTAACTTGACTCGAAAACAGGAAGGAGATTGGTCGGTGATCACAGAGTGACATAGGTCGCTATGTAGGATTAAAACTACTATTCCTGTCCAAAATATTTAAAGCAACATGTCTTTATTTGAAAATCCTGAAGTGCTCTAAATGTTGGCGCTTATGTGAAGAAATATGTATCTATTTCTCAGCTGTAGAACAAGGAACGAGTAATCTAGTTTAAATTCGATTCAAGTATTCTTCGTGTTGTGAATTCCGGTTGAGGAATCGCACAAAATAATAAATTGCAAAACAGATATGGAGTTAGAAAATGTAAGTTATATTGAACGTAATATACAAACTGGAACGCAGGTTAGTCAATTTAGGAATACTATTAGTAGAAATGAATGTGCGTTGTGGTGCAGTAAATATCGACTCGGAACGACAAATCAGAGTGCCGAGTTCGAATTCCAGTTGAATTCCTTGCGTACACTTGCGCACAAATACCCTTGGGAAAGGTATCAATCGTCTCTTCTCTCTACTTATGGGCTAAATAACAAGACAGATTGGGTTCTATAGCCTTGGTCAGCAACCAGTCGACTGCAGAAAGCAATGGCAACCTACTGCGGGATAGTCTTCTGCCCAGTCAGTCATGTCTCTTTCGATACGTGATCGCCCAAATCGTGTATCACGTATGGCACTTAACTGATTAGTAGAAACAAATATATACAGTCTTGAGGTGAAAGAGTATGTCCGGGTAACTGATTCTAGCTGAGTAGAGCTCAGAGCAACTGCAACTGTGATTTCAGATTCAACCAACTACAACTAAATTCAACCAAACACTCACCTTGCAACATACAACTCTCTTCTCTCCATAGGCAGGAATATATGTACACTCAGACGAGTCCATTATTATATACAAAAAGGGGAGATCCCACAACCCTTCGGTCATTTCCATTTTGCATCCTTTCTTTATTTATGTATTTCTTAAATACAACAATAAAGAACATGAAATTTTGAAGATATTTGCGATTAAACGTATTCGTATTCAGCAAAACAGAAGATAAATAACAATTGTTTTATCTCAGAAAAAAATAGTAAAAACGGTTAAGAACCACAAAATATCATTCATGAATACGATAAATTAACACGTAGAAAATGTTCATTGTGATTAAAATAGTAGCATATTTAACAGAAGTATTCATTGTTGAAACTCAGCAGAAATCCGATATTTTGAGTTTCAATATTGTAGCCATACACGATGTCCCCATTTTCATAAGCGGCATAATATTTCTTTAATGTGGATATTTAATAAAGGTATATGGTTCTCAAAGCTTAATATGAGTTGCGGACCTTCTACATTATAATTAATTCTATCCCCATAAAGAGCTCTACTTCCTGAACAAGTAGAATAGCTAAATATCAGTAATAATCATCTCAGTGGTGTACTGGTGGTCTATCCTTTCAGACAGGTTACTAAAATCGTACTGACTTTGATTGTCAATACGTTTTTTTCGCTCTAGGTCCAAATTCTAATGAATAAAGCATGAAGATGAATCAAATAGAGTAAAATTAGTGTGGGTTCGTTAATGAAGAAAAAATACGAAATTTATTTTCGGAATGAAATAAAGAAAAAGCAATTCAGTGGCAGAAGATTTATCTTTTTTTTTTTTATAAGCGTTTCACCCCGAGCAAGGCATGTCACTGCCACTACTGTGCAGGGGGCTACGTAGAGTGGAGAAAGGCTGATTAAATATAGGAAATGACAGAGGGTGGGTGATAGGCGGGTAAGGATACCGAGAATTAGGGTTGGGTAGATGAGAGTGTTGTGAGAATAGTTGGGAGTTAGTGTGATAGGAGGTGTCTATTGACCCTACATTTAAACACCTGGAGATTGTAACTGTCGGGAAAGCAGACTTGTGGAAGGGAGTTCCACAGGCGGGAAGCGCGAGAAAAGAAGCTGTTGAAGTAGAATTTACGGTTACATCTTATTTGTTTAACTGTAAAAGGGTGGGACCTAGTTGCTAATCTAGTATCTCGTGTAAATTCGTGCTTAGGCGGCACCAGTGATCTAAGCTCATCGGAGCAGAAGCCATGAAAGTACTTGTAGAAGAGGCACAGGGAAGCCACATCACGCCGGTATGAGAGCGGCTGCAGCCGGTCTGCCAAGTCAGAATCAACCACGTTACAGATCCTCCTTTATATTTTGTCAAGAAGCCCAAGGAGAGCAGCAGGGGCACCCGACCAGATATGGCAGCAATATTCAATACACGGGCGGATAGTAGATTTGTATATGTGCAGAATAGATTCAGGTGGGAAAAATTTCCGGGCCCTGCACAGGGAGCCCACTTTCATAGCAGCAGATTTGGCAATGGATTCAATAAAACGTTTGATGAAGTAGATCACAGGGAAGGGTTGAAATTGCCGGGTCAACTTGACGTACACTACCGGCCATAATTATTAGGCCATCCCGGGTTTTTTTAAAGAAATTATGTATTTCATACTATTTATAGTATTCATTGCCAAGTGGATAATTCTAAATGAAAATAGAATGGTTCTTTTGTTATTATAACTTTGCAAAATTTTACAAGGCAAGGAAGCAAAGATGAACTCATCCGAATCACCCTAAATTTTCTTCATTCTTTCATTAATGAAACTGCAATGTAAGTAATTATTAAATATTTATAAAATCATTTGCTACACATGTTATTGTTCAGTATTAACAAAAAAAAACATTCTTTTCATTTACAATTATTCATCTGGCAATAAAACCTAAAACATAGTATGAAATACAGCATTTTTTTAAAACACTAGGATGGCCTTATAATTATGGCCGGTAGTCTATTCGGTAAGGATATTAAAATAATCTAGAAAAGATACTGGAAGAAGACTACGTGCAGAGGGACAGAAAATTAGTTAAATATACAAAAATACAAAGTGTGCAAGACAAGGATGTGTTTTCTTAAGATACAACTTACCTTTACATTGGGGCGGCTCTGAGAGAATTGGAAGTCCAGCCAGGATTCATTATCGGCGACCACAATCTTAACAAAATAAGATTTGCAGATGAAAAAGTATAGATAGGAAAGGAAGCTGAAACAAATGGTACAGAAGAGAAGCGAGAATAAATAACTAAGTATCAATTACAAGACAAAATATCAAAAGTAAAAATTCCATAAGCAAATTACCAAAATGAAACAAGTACAAAACTGTAATTATCTCTTAGATGTTTTAACAGATACCAGAAAGTGTGACACCGACATTCAAAGGCAGTTTGGGATAGTGAAATATACCTTTCAAAAGCTAAGCAAAGTATGAAGAAACAGAAAGGTTTCGTTAGAAACCAAGAAATAGCATAGAAATTTTAAGTATTATCAGTCATTTTATATGAAAATGAATAACTATTTTCATTATTCGAAATATTGTTCTCATCTTCGTTGCCATTTCCACGAAGTTTCGGCTGTTCTACGCTCCGGTTTTCTTCAGGTGCTAGGAATTTCGAACCGAACTCTTTATTACGATAACTAGGTTATATCATTCTCATTCCGTGTGAAAAAACATCTTTTGGTAGTCATGAGTTACCGCTCTCTAATACGACTCTCTATGTTACTTGCTCACTACTACTCTAGCTTGGTATTGATCTCACAACTCTTTGTGTCAAGTCATTGAAACCAACCTATATCCACAAGGAAACATGTCTTAGTTGATATAGGGGTTGGTTAGTTCCAGTGACTTGACCGTAAGAATTGTCAGTTCAATACCAGGCTACAGCAGTGGTGAATAACTTAGAGAGTCCGGCTTAAGAAATAACTCATGTCGACCAAAAGCGACTCACAAAGAATGAGAATGATATGCCCCAGTGATCATGAAATTCCTAGCACCTAAATAAAGCTGGAGCGTACAACAGACGAAACTTTGTGGAAATTGTAACGAAAATGAGGACAATAGTCCGAATAATGTAAATAGTGTAAATACTACCTCATCTAAGAAATATAAACAAAGGAAAAGAATGTTGGACAATTTCCACAAATATCAAAAAGAGGCTTGAAGCAACAGAAATGTGGTTCTGCAGAAGGATACTGAAAGGAGAAAATATAAACAAAAAGGACACATATATAACACCAGGAAGAGTCAGCTGGAAATTCTATGGTTTATAATGAAGAAAAATGGATTGGCATTTTTTATACTTACATGACATGGTTCTAGGCATGACGGTAAACTGCATCCGGCAACAAGGCCTCTGATTTGGAGGTTGTGAGGAACCGCCTCTTAATTTCTGTTGGCCTCAGGTCCAAGCTATAAGCAAATAGTTAACCCCCAAACTGGGATGAAAACTCTATGAAAGTATAAAAATAGACTTTTATAGAAAAATATACATTTTTGAAAGAAAAATATTACCGACAATACATTTTTGAAGAAAGACATAATACCATAATACATATTTGAAGGAAAAAATTATTCTCAACAAAACATTTTTCAATACAAAACTAGAAGACATTTTAGGTTTTCTAAAATAACAAAAATAAAAACAAAAAGATTCATTAAAATCTGACTAAATCATTTTTCTTACTATAACCGAACATTAAAAAAATACATTAAAACCCCACATTTTTGGTATTAAATAACCCACAGATGTTGATATGCCGTTAAACAAAACTCAAACAAACAAACTCAAACTTACATGACAGAAAGCAAAAATGACAGAAGAAAACAACGCTTAATTTCAGTGAATGGACTGTTGAGAAGAATTGCAGGGAGATAGAAAAAAAGACAAAATTTATAAAGGATAAAACACTTTCGAAAGCAAGAAGAAGAAGAAGAAGAGAAGAAGTTTTTTTTTTTGGTGGGGGGTAATTTTATATACCAATACTTATATGGACTCATTAATCTTGAATCTTCTTTATTTTTGTTATTATCACAACGTTTCAGTCGTTTTGCCTCCCGTCCTTCATCAGGTGCTTGTCGACCCGGATAATCATTAACTAATTTGTTACTTAAAATTTGAAATGAACTCTCTTTCAGTCTGTAAATCGTGATACTATACTATATGATTGTAGTCAGGAGTGAGTAACAACAGAATCAACGTCAGCAGCAAGGGTGTGTTTTAGGTTGTCATACGAGACAATAACCTAGTAGATTAACGCTTTGATCCATGAATTTAATAAAGAGTAATTGTAATTGTTTACTTACACTCAGTAGAAAGAAGATGAGCTATAACTGGGTAGTGCAAATAAGATAAAAATGGGACATCCAGTGAACAATGTAGTGTGAAGTGTGAAAAGTATACGTCCATAGATTAAACTTACTATTCAGATAGAAAATGTACCTGGAGAAGATCAGTAGACACAACTGTCGAAACGTTGAGATAATGCAAACAAAGATGGATACATTAGTTTATGTGTAGATAATGTAAAGATTGATAGCTCCTCATTCCTGAAATTCAGGCAGACATTAATCATTTTTATTTTGATGTTAGGGTCTATGTTGATTTACTTGATTTGGAAATGAGTAAATATTAATATTTTATATCTGAGGTTACAAGCATTTACTTGATGTCGAAATAGGTAAATAATCCTTTCTAGTGGAATCTATAAAGATTTCTTTCTTTCGGAAATAGGTAAATTATGTTTATTTTCATTGGATTCTATAAGAATATAATGTTGTCAATATTTCTGAGATGAGGTAGTATTTACAGTATGTACATTATTCAGTATATTGCTCCCCATCTTTGTTGCCATTTGTACGTCGTTTCGGCCATTGTACGCTTCTTCAGGTGCTAGGAATTTCGAACCGAACCATTTATTACAATCACTGGAGTATATGAACTCCTTACCTAATGCCTCTTCTGGAAGTCATGAATTATCTAACCCTGTAAGCCTGCTGTAGCCTGGTATTGAAGTCACAACCTAAGCCACAGGAACTAACCAACGTCTATATCCACTGGGCCATGTGTCCTTAAGGACAAGAACAACTGAATTTTTGGGACTTATAAACCTAATGTCCTGTAACCCTTTTTTTTACCAGAATTCATATTGCAATATTTTGATGCAACAAAGATTAGGACAATCTTTGATGCAACAAAGAGGAGGACAATATTTGATGCAACAAAGAGGAGGACAATAGTCCGAATAATGTAAATACTGTAAGAATTTAATTTGTTCGAAAACAGGTAAACAATGGTGGTTTTTATTGGATTCTGTAAAATTTACTTGGTTCGCAAATAGGTAAGTTATTGAAGTCTATAAACACTGACTTAACAGGTTGATGGATAAATATTGTGTTCTACAAGGATTTATTTAATTCGGTTTTACTTGTAGGTTATATTTTGATCTGTAAAATTTGTAACATCTGTAAACGTTTCCTACTGAGTAAAATATTTCTTCTTCAAAGGACGCACATCGTGTATTCCTGCTCCTACTTTGGCCAAGACGTCTTGTATCTTGGCTACTTTTGATAAATCAATGTATTTTGCAGTGAAATATCAATGACAAGAAATATTTACATGTCTTTAATTAATCAAACGAATCTACGGACAGAGCGCTGATTATTAATATCTTTCTATCATTTTTTTAACTTTTAACAATTTTTTAAAATTATTTCTCTTGGTGAACTCGGAAGAAAAAATTGTTTTGCACGATACATTGAACTAAGATTCCTAGCAACAGTTGTAGTCATTGATCTAATACAATAACTCCGCTTTATGTTAGTCGAAAATATTACATACAGAAGACGCAATGAGTTTTTCTGCTGAAGGTTAGCATGAGCCATGAATGATGAAGGTCAAAAATGTTTCTTCATCATGGTTAAAGAAAAGTCTTCATTGACTTCGCAAATGTGTTTGACAAAGTTCGACACAAAGATTTGATAGAGATGCTCCAGAACCTCGACATTTTCGGAAAAGACGTTAATATAATCAAGAATCTATACTGGCGAGAAACCGCTTGTATACGGATAGGAAGTGAACTCAGCAGTTATACAAAAATAGAAAGGGGCGTAAGACAACGATGTGTTTTCTCAACGGATCTTTTCAACTTGTACAGGGAAGCAATTATGAGAGAAATAAAAGCCTTGCCTGGATTCGTCATTGGCGGCCACAATCTCAACAATTTAAGATACGTAGATGACACGGTGCTGATAGCAAGCATGGAAAGGAAAATGCAGGACTTTCGACAGAAAGTAGCAAAAGAAGGTGAGAAGAAAGAACTGAGCATAAACCTCAAGAAAACGGAATGTATGGTCATCAGCAAAAAGAGGAAACCAATATGCTAACTACAAGTTGGAGAAACTAAATTAAAACAAGTAAAACATTCAAATACCTTGGAAGTGTTTTAACAGACGATGGAAAATTCGACACGGAGATCCAAAGACGCATTGGCATGGCAAAAGACGCATTTCAGAAGCTAGCCCGAATACTGAAAGACAGGAAAATCTCATGAGAAACAAAGAAACGAGTGATAGGTTGCTATGTGATATCTATCTTTCTGTATAGAACTGAATGCTGAACAATCTCATGAAAGATGGATAGGAGGCTTGAGGCAGTAGAAATGTGGTTTTACAGAAGGATGCTGAGAATATCATGGACAGCATGTGTTCAATGATGAGTTGTTGGAAAGGATGCAAACGAGAAGAAAACGAATAATAACTATCAGGAAGAGACAAATGAGGTTCCTGTGACACGTAATGAGGAAGGAAGGCCTGGATAACTTGATAATCACAGGTCAGATAAATGGAAGAAGAAAGAGAGTAAAGCATCGCGAGGCGTATTTGTTAGGTCTGAGGAAATGGTTGACGGAACGGAGCTTAGGAGAGATACCAGGGGGAAAATTATTGAGAGAGACAAGGGACAAAGCCAAGTGGAAATTCATGATCGCCTACGTTCTTAAGAGACACGGCACATAAGAAAGAATAATAATAATAAGAAGATTTGTTTTAGAGGCTTTAAAATTTGCAAATTATTTATTATACTATGTTTGTTAGAATTATGTTTGCCAGTAATAAATCCCGATAAAACTTATTGTTCTACTAGGATCTTTAGCTTTCTCACATGCGTATAAATCCTAAAGAATACATAAGGTTCAGAAGAATTCTTGATCAGCTTCTATATCCCAGTGTCAAATCAAAGGAGAAAACAAGAAATGAAAATAGACTTAAGCGTGAAACAAGAAACGAGATTTGAAAATGACGCGAGAAAAAAAAAACGAGAACATCTGAGAAATAGGAAAACGGGCGTAATTCAAAAATAAAACATGGATTATAATAAAAATGTAATGTGAAAAAATATAAACATAAAGAAGAAAATGCAGGAGTGTAAACGTGAGCACGAACAAGAATCGAAACAAGAAATAGAATCAAGAATGAAACGAAAAAGGAATATCAAATAGATAAAGACTTGAAAATATTAATAAAAATATCCAAATAATACAGAAAGAGGATTTGTCGACTTACACCTAAATAAACAAACAGGAATTTGGAAAAATCTCGATGGATAAAATAGCAACATATATACCCCCCCCTCAAAAAAAAAAAATATGGGAGAAATGTGTAAAAGGAAAAGAGACCAAAATAAAACCGACAGCGAGAATTATTTCGCGTGTTGGCAGTGTAGAGATGGAGAGAAACAAGGAGTGAGTAGAATGGAGCAAAACTCGGGAAGGTATGACAAGAAAAATAATTAAATGCAAACGTCTGTCACGCAAGGATTTAGCAAGCCTCTTTTCTTTCAATGAGTCATAATCCCGCATATTACAACCAGCTTGATCATAGTCCATGCAGTACAGTGATTCAGCATGTGTTCTGTGTGTGTCTCTGTGTGTAAGTTCTGTTAAAAACTAGGTGCAATGGTGAGTTTTTTTTTATGTTTTTCTTTCTGAATACAATTTACATCAAAATTGTCCGAATGTTTTACTTATCCAAGCAGTTTCGGCGATATATTAGCCATTATCAAGGATGACATTTTACTTTTAACTGAAAAAATAATATATATATATATATATATATATATATATATATATATATATATATATATATATATATATATATATAATTTAAATCGAAGCAAAGTAGTACTGCTTCTGGTGAGCAGGGGTTACATGTGAGGAGGGCGTAAAAAAGAAAAACAAGGTACAGGGGATGTCGAAAAAATGATAAGAGAAAGCTATTTATCAAGGAGATGAAAGATGGCAGTTGTATTTAACTTTTACAGATTGTAGCTGTTAGGGAAGCAAGTATACTTCAAAGGCGAGAAGTGCTAGATAAAACTACTAGAGACTGTCTTGATGCTAAAAGGGTGGAACCTAATGAAAAATATAGTAACACAAGTAAATTTGTGCAAACGGGACGCCAGGGGGATTAGCTTGTCAAAGCAGAAACCGTGAAAATATTTCAAGAAAAGACAGGGAAGCCATATCACGTCGTTATGAAAGTGTCTAAAGACGAGCTGCCAAATCGGGATCGATTACATTGCAGATCCACATTTGGATTTTATCGAGAACTCCAAGATAAATAGAAAGAGTACCCGAACAGATATGGTAACAATATTCAGTGCTTGGACGAATGACAGATTTATATATGTGCAAGATGATTCTGACGAATACAACATCTTTCTCCAACACAGTGACCCAGCCTTCCTAGCAGTAGATTTATTTATTGATTCAATGTAGTCGTTCCACTTAAGTTCGGCAGAGAGAGTAAAACCGAGGAGGCGCACGGTATTGCTTTCTGGGGTATTTCTCTGTGGTGCTTAACGGAGAGCAACTTCATTTTGGAAGTATTAAAATTTACGAGCCATTTTGTACCCCAATCTACCACAAATAGAAGAGCAGCAGCGAGGTTTACTTTGTCAGCCTTGGCAGATTTCTTATTGAGACGGGTGTAAATGGCGATTTCATCTGCATATGCATCTACTGGAGAACGGATTATATTACGAAAATCATCTATGAAAATCAGGAAAAACGCAGGACCTAGGATAGATTCTTTAGGGACTCCTGTGTTCATATGATAGGATCTTATATCTGACCCGTTCATTACACGATTTGATAGAAACTAGTGGTTTAAATCAAACAAACGTCCAGTTATACCATAGCCATGTAGCTTGCGCAGAAGGTTAGCATGCCAAACACTGTCAAACGCTTTCGTGATATCTAGAGCAACCGCGCTTAAAAAGAGCCTGATATATATCTATATCTATCAATATATATATATATTATTGTAAAAAGAAAAAAATATGTATTGGTAGGAAGCAACCACAGAAAAGTATTCCAAAGAAGTAAACCAAATTCACAAGTCTTGTATTAATCTCCGAAACGCTATTCTCACGCGAACGACGACTCAGATAGCAACGACGCCCTCTCAAAATGAGCATACTACGTTTTATACACTCGACCTGCCTACCACTCAGCCAATGAGCGCTCAGTAGAGTATAAACGGCTACAAGTGACACCAATTCTGCTTATCACGGAGCGCTGTCCGATTCTCCATCTGACAAACGCTCACCAATTCGCCGTCGCCATTCTCCTTTACAAACATACACCCGACGCTGGGTCGCCGAGGCAAGTCATGCTATATATATATATATATATATATATATATATATATATATATTCGGTGATGGTAGTTAGCACATCACTGGTAAACCCAGATTGTTTTATGTATGGGCTTACCGTGTTTGGAAAACAAAACATTCCTATGACTGTATGACATACATACATTATCTTCCCTCAAGGATGGGTCGTTAAGTATCTAGCCGTCACTCGTTTTCTTCCGCGTGTTCACATCCAAAGTGCAGCTAGGTCAACCTCCTTTTAACAGGTCAAGTTAGACTTGTTCTGTTCCTGGTGCCGATGAATTTATTTTTCAGTAACATCTGAAGATGCACCTGACTTATCTCATGGTCAGGTATGAAAATGATTACAAAATCTATTGTTATCTTCTGATTATTTTTACACACAATAGTAAAAGATGTACCATTTCATAAGATTAAGACCCTAAAATACGAGCTACAAATCGAGAATACTAAAATGAAATAGACGCAGAAATTTAAATACTGGGGGTCCTGGGTATGACGGTAAAATGCATTCAGCAGCAAGGCCTCTGATTGTCAGGTTGTGAGGAGCAGGGAACCACCTCTTAATTGCTGTTGTTCCCAGGTCCACTCTGACCCGGAGTGGTAGCACCTGTTAGGGTCCCAGTTATGGGTAAATAGCTAACCTCAAACTGGGGTCAAAACACTGTAAAATTATAAAAATAATTTTATAGAAATATAATATATATATAAAAGTACTTTGACAGATAAATATACACTTTTGAATGAAAAATATTACCAACATTACTTTTTTGAAAAGTTATTACCATTAACACATTTTTGAAGGAAAAATATTAT
The DNA here is from genome assembly GCA_037127315.1 of Ascarosepion bandense. Taxonomy (NCBI): domain Eukaryota; kingdom Metazoa; phylum Mollusca; class Cephalopoda; order Sepiida; family Sepiidae; genus Ascarosepion; species Ascarosepion bandense. The sequence goes on from JBBBDQ010000397.1 coordinate 1,700,140, forward strand.
TACCAGCAATACATTTTTGAATACGAAACTAGAAGACATCTTCAGTTTTCTAAAACAATTTTTTTTTTCGTCAAATCTGACTAAATCAACTTTCTTACTAAACCGAACATTAAAAAAATATCTTTAAACTCTATTTTTCGGCATTAAATAACCCACAGAGGTTGATATGCAGTTAAACAAAAATCAAATCCAAACCTAAATATTGGGAAGTGTTATGACAGAGGATGGAAAATGAGAAACTGAGATCCGAAAACGCATTGACATGGCCTAGGGTAAATTTCAAAAGCTAAACAGAGAGACAAGAAAATCTCCTTGAAAACAAAGAAAAGTGTACTGGACTATTATGCTATGTATGTCCTCCTATACGGCAACGAATGCTGGACGATCTCTTCGAGGATGAAGGAGAGACTTGAATTAGCAGAAATGCGGTTCTATAAAAGGATGCTGGGATATCAATGACCGGACATGTGACCAACGACAAGATGTTAGAGAGGTGATTTTCTAAGAGGATCTTAGCTGTGGCACAAAACTGAGATTTATGGTGATCTCTTACGAGGAATAGACTCTTCCTCTTACTATATAATTACCTGCAGGAGGCAGTTGAGTACGACAGCTAGCACGCAGTTAAAGCCAGCTCCTATTCGGAAAATAAGCAGCGTAACTGTACTATTCAAACTTACTTATTTCTATATTACTTAATTACTAACACTTAATTAGTATAACGATGTTATTGTTATACTAATACACTGTTCTGAACCTACCTTCTGTGTTCCCTGACTTACTTCCTTCCAACCAAACCGGTCACTACAACTTTGCGCCGAAGTTTCGCCACATCAACTCCACAACAAATTGGCGACGAAGTTCCACAACACCATCATTCTTTTTTTTTTTACCGCAGCGGAAAACGGGTAAATAGATAAAATCCGAAAACAATTAGTACTTCACCGTTTATAATATACGTTTACTGCTGAATTATAAAAACAATTTATCTTATCTAAATTATCAAAATGTACACTTTTCTTTAACTAAAATATATATATTTAAAAAATGTCTTTTTAGAATTGTGCTTGTCCCTCCCTTCGTTAGATAGCACGCCTGTTGTGTCGTGCTATCTAAACTTATATATAAATGGAACTTTGTCAGTGTGTGTGTGTCTGTGTGTGCGTCTGTGTGTATCCGTTACCTATAGACTCCGAAACGACAGAACCGATTTTATTGAAAATTTACACAGTTGTACTATAAGCATCTGCGAGTGTACTTACCCCCGATAAATATCGAAAATCGATAATCGAAAAAATCGTGGTATAGAAGGAGTGGTCCGATTTTAATCAAACTTGATACACTCATTGACAAAGACATAAGAAACGATATTCAGAAGTTTCAAGGTTGCAGTTCTTAGAATACTGCAGAAAATCGATAATATATATATAAAAGGTAAGATGTTTGTGTGTGTGTCAATTTATCTGCCTGTATGTCTGTATTTTTTTCAGCCCTTTTATTTTAGTTTTTGCTTCAGATTTTGCTCTTAGTAGGTATGATTACAGTTCCTAGTCTCGGCCATGATACCATTTACTCAGAGGACTTATTTAGCCTTCAAAATTCAGTTTACGACGAAAAAAACTTATTTGATATCGATACCAGGAAATCAAAGTTTGACTTACATCCATTCATTTTTCTTTCAGTCTACGGTTTCGCTTTAAATGGAAACAATTATTGCTTTTTATTGTTTCGTGCCAACGTCCAAAGAGTCTGAACTCCAGGACCATGGATTAGTTTTAAAGCTTTCATTACACCCGAGCAACGCCGGGCTATACTGCTAGTTATTCCATAAATGATAGACTATTCCATTTTGAACAAGTTTAAAGAAAGCGAAAGGCCTTCATTTGTTTCAGTGATAGAAAACAAAAATAAGTTATAACAGAAGTAGAGAAAAATAAATATTATTGAGTCGATAAAACACATACTACACTTTGTGCTTTGTCAAAAGGCCCCGAAGAGACTGTATTTTTCATAGCGTCTGCTTCGCTACGGAATGTGACACACGGTCAAAATTTAGAATGAGTTGACTTGAGAAATATTGCCCAGGCTCCTTCGGTATATTCATTTTAGGGACGTCTTAGACGCCAAGCAAAAAAGCTAGCCTCCTCTCGAAATGTATGGGGTGAAGCCTCTTTCGGCTTAACTATTTTGACACCCCCTCCCAAAAATGCCGAGAAGTCATGACGACCGCGATAAAAGAACCATTTTTCAGATGCACTGAAACCCAGACAACGGAGACCGAGAAAGGCAATAGCCAGTTACCATAAATAAAATAACATCGTCTGCTAAATCATTGTGACATTATTATTAAGAAAATATTAGTGCTTTAACACGTTGTAGTCAGAAAATTAAGAGAAATGTTCGTTAAACGGAGATTTAGCCAGAAAGAAGAAAAAAAACGAGGGGAAGTTGGAAGTGTATAACGTTTCCTGCAATGCCTCATAAATAATACAGTTCCGTTTTTACTGCGTACAAAAACAAGACGTACGAATGAAAGAAGGAAAGAAAGAAAAAAGAAAGCATGATACAAGTGTTTAACATCTGTTTAGGTCAAATGGAAAATGTTGTTAATTTCAAATCTTTTAATTTGTGCTCACTTAAAATAACGCCCGTCATTCATATTCATGATTGTTATTGCCATATTTTGTTAAAGCTCTCAACCCGAAACATTTAACGATGTGAGAGAAATTCCTACAGATATCTCATTGTCACAGAACTTGCAACAAGCATGTTCAATAATTAACTGAAGAATTCAGATTCACCAGAAAATGCGAAAATCAGTGAAATTTTCACTGTTTTTATATATATATATATATATATATATATATATATATATATATATATCCAGGTAAAGAGAATTTACGATTTTGAGTTTCCTAGCATTTAGTTTTTTTAATAAACGTGTTCAATACAATATATATTGTAGAGCATAATATAATCATATAATGATGAATTAAGTATACATTGCGACACAGAAATTTCTGTTTCGAGATTTCTATTTAGTCATCAGCCAATATCTATATATATATATATATTAATTTAACCTTGTGCCTATTTGTAAATAACTCCTAAGTTCAATAACTTTGTAAAGTGTCATAGATCAATTTCTAACTGTACTTATATCACCATATCGTCGTATTTATACCCTGTCGCATTAATGATAGTGATTTCTATTTTACAATGCGATCAGTGGTGGGTGTTCGATCTCAGAAAATAAAAGTCTGAATATTGATTTACAAGAAAGGTAAACTTGAATCAACAGAAGTGTGATTTTACAAAAAGAAGCTAAGAATTTCATGGACCAACCATTTGAGCAAAAACAAAGTTTCAGTGAAAATGAAAATAATAATTACACATCGGCAATAATAATTACACAAATGCAAGATATTCAACTGGAATTCGAGTCAGGGAACCGAGTTCGAATTTCAGTTGAATATCTTGCATTCACTTACGCGTAAATACCCTTGGAAAAGGTAATAATCCATCTCTTCCCTCTAGTTATGGGTTAAATAATAGTACAGATTGGGTTCTATAGCATTGGCTGGCAACCAGTCTACCGCAGAAAGCAATGGAAACCTACTGAGGGATAATCTTCTCCCCAATAGTTCATATTTCATTCGAGACATGATCGCCCAAGCGTGTATCACGTATGGCACCTAACTGACTGATCGTCTTCCTCTTCCTGTTTCTTGTTATTGTCGAAACGTTATGGCCGTTTTATGCTCCGGTCTTTGTTAGTGTTTTGGCGACCAAGGTAACTTTCAGTGAACTTCGACTTTTATCAATTCTACGTGGGTATATTGTTCTTGTTTTGCTAAAACCCACTAGTTCTCATTCATCATTAGTACTGCTCAATTACTGCTAATTCAACATAGTCTATTTTCTTGTGACCCAATTAGTTATTAAATTAGTGAATTAGTATGTGTGTTACGCACTTCTGTCATCGTTAATGAACAGTGGGCAGTAAAACAGAACCAGTGAATAGACTTATATTTAAACATATTTGCACTTTACTCTGACTAAGCAGGGAACAAGGAATGAGCCGCTTAACCTGTTCAATCGACGTGGGTGGAGTGTAAACCGATAGTTTAGTTTATCTACTCCAATTGAAAAAAAGAAAAAGAAAAATGAAAAGAGTAAAAAGATTGGAAAAGAGAAAGCCGGCCTCCTCGGATTTCAAGGGGGGATAACTAGGATGAATTATTGGCACACAATGGACCACTAAGGAATGTTCTATTGGCCCGTGGCGTATGAGACTGTTTCATTTTCGAGAAAAGATCTAATTGTTCGTAATAAAAAATCAAGAAAAAAAAAGCTGGGGGAATCAAAATATGCATTTTCATGTTTCTAACGTTTCATTCAGTGGAATGAAAAACTTTTCATTTTTGAATCTTTTCATTTGTACTCTCTTACTACTTTCAATAATGACATACATTCATACTTATGATTGTTGTAATATTTAATGGTTTTAAGCATAAATATTTACCGATGAAAAGGGAGAATTTCCCCTAGTATATTATATCCGTTTGAATAACAATGAGATTACTCAATGATTACCTTAAGAATAAGGATTCTTCGGAAAAACATGAAATTTTTCTAAGTATTGCTAGTTTGTGTTTGTTTACATGGGTGCTTAGGTTACTTTTACTGCAACGCCAAAAATATGAGGGACCAGCTAGTATTGAACTGATTGCCAAATGATTTAGTTACTGATTATATCTTCATTTGTTTTTAATTTTGTTCTAGATGTCAGTGTAGAAAGAAATAAACACATAATGCATAAGTAGTTTTTAGCAGAATAAATAAAAGAATTTGTTGTATTGAAAATCTTTTTCGTTGACATTTTCTGTGTCAAAGACGCATTGAAACTTTTGTTTAAATAAGTGTTTGCTTGCTTTTCATTATTGCTGAGATTTTTTGAAAAACTTTTTTTTTCAAAGGCTATTTATTTTCTGATCTAAAATGACATTAGACTTTATTCTAGAAGGCTCGAATACGAAGCGGGAGAGAAAACGAGGAGGTGTGTGGAAAATAAAACTGTATCAGTCAATGTTTAATCAGAGCAATGAATACCAGTTAACCTTTTTCCTTTGTAAAAAGGGTTAAAGGTGCAGACCATGACCGTATGTAGTCTGCGTTATCGGTTGTAATGTGTAGAATCTTGTCCTAAATGAGTAAAGTATAACTGATCATGTCGACTTTTTTTCTCTTCCTTTTTGAAACGGATAAAGTCTGACGGATCGATCAGAATTGTTTCAACGTCTTTTGCTCTGCTTTTCACGAAATAACTCTTTTTTTTTGTGATGGTTGTATTTCTTTTCCGTCTTGCTTTCTTTTATTCTTCCCTTCATTCCTTTCTGTCAATTTTTCCTTTCCTACTTTTAACTGATGTTTTTAATACTAATCTACGTTTTTCCTTTGTATATAATAAATATTCCTATCGTACTTTTAATAAATTTCGTTTTTTTTTCTTTTTGCTGGGAGAGAGGCGGGTGTTCTCTTATCTATCACACTGTTTATTTTCTTTCTATCTATGTATCTATCTATTTAATTCTGTTGATATATTTCAATCTATATATTGCTAATGCTATATAACTCTGTTCATTATCTATATGTTCAATTCTGCTGATATTTGTCTACTGATCGGTTTCTATTCACTGGTGCTGAATGTTCTTCAACTATGAAAGAGAGGATACCTGCTTCGAAAATTCTGAAGTTTAGCCATTTCATCAAATAGAGAATATGGTTCTAGTAGAAACCTTTTCACACCAAGTGCTAGTAAAGTATCCGTTCTAAAAATTTTAAAACACACGAAATGAGATAAAAAGTATGCTCCCAAAAATGTAATAAATCACAAAATAAGTAGTCAGTCGCTCATTTTAAATGGGGTATTCATTAAAGATATTCATTAGAGAGTGACTTCTGCTTATATATATATATATATATATATATATATATATATATATATATATATATATATATATATATATATATTAGAATTAGAGCGCTCTAGCTATTGGGCGCGTATAATGATATGCGCTAAAAAGTCTGCCTACTTCTACCGAACGCCCATAGCCCAGGGGTAGAGTCGCCGACTGACGCTATTTCCGTCGGGTTTCAGTCCTGGGTAAAAAAGCAATCGGAGTCTAACCGTACTGATGAGCTGTGATACGGCGAAACAGATCTGTCTGCGGATGACAATATATATATATACGAATGTGTTTTATTTATTTATTTTTTAAATGTCGTTAAGGCTATATTTGTATTGTCTACGAGTATATTCCGGATAGTTTGGACAGTCTCTGATGTTTGTTTAAATGAAACCTAATTTGACTATTGTCTGAGAGAAGGTACGTAAATCTACTTGTTAGGATTGTTCCCCCCCCAAAAACATTATAAGAAAACAATTTTTTTTTAAAATTCAAACAAAATGCCATGTCAGTCGTTTTTAACGAAACGGGTACAAAAGAGGGATTCCTCAAATAACCAATTACAGCCTTTGAGATTTCACTCGCTCGATCGACTCAGTCGATTAAAAAACTTAATTGGTTGATTAAAGTTTATTGCTTTACTCGCCCACAATTGATTAAAAATATTTCAATGAAACGTGTCCCTTCAACTATAGAAAAACGAAATCTGATTCTTTTTACAACCGAAAAATATGCCATTGAAGATTCACGAGTACTAGACACTTTCAATCCGTATCACGTTGAAACACCGGTTCTTGTACGATCACAAAAGTAAGCAAATTCGAGCCTGGTCGTTGCCTAGATAGGTGACCGGATAGGAATATCTGGTCCTGTAAGCTTGGATATAGCGGTAGAGTAATAAATAATGGAATAGAATTGTTAATTAGAGAGCCGATGAAGTGTGTTTTACCCCATTGTGCGCAAAAATAGCCTTGACGAAAGTATGAATCTCCTTTTTCTTTCTTAATCATTAGTTGAATTAGTAAAGTATCACTAAATCATTTTTAATTTAAAAAAGAAAAGGGAAACAAAAAAAACGAAAAGGGTAGGGAGTTCCACACATGGGAAGTGCGAGAAAAGAAACTCTTAGAGTAGAAGATTTTTATATTTAAATATTTTGACGGTAAAAAAGAGAGACCATGATGCCAATCTAGTAGCATGAGTAAATAAAATAAATAAGTAAATAAATAAATAAATAAGTTCGGGGAACCCCAAAAGATCGTCAGAGTAATTGCCATAAAAATGCTTGTAGAAAAGTCAGAGGGAAGCCATATCATGTTGGTGAGAAAGTAAGTAAAGGCAAGCTGCTAAGTTCGGATCGATTATATAACAGGTCCTCTTTTGTATTTTGTTGAGAACCTCAAGATAAATATGACTCTTTATTCTTGCGTGGTAGCCATTTCAGAACAACCGTAATTCAAAAACTGTGGACTTGTGCGGGTGGTGTTAATGGATAATGACTCGAAGTTTTAATCAGACGGTCGAATTTCAATTAAAGTTGTGTTTGTTAAATTCGCTTATGCATAAATAGCCTTGGGGAAGGTAGGAATCCATCTCTTCTCCCATTTATGGGTTAATTAGTATGACTTGTTTCAATAATCATTATTATCGAGAAAAAAAGAACCGATTCTTGCAATCCAAATCCACTTCTAGCGCTGAATAACCAGTAAAAGTTTGATATGCTGTAAAAAAGCAATTAATCAATCAACTAGACATTTTTTTCTTCTTCTCTTAAATCTTTTTTTTTTTTTGCTTTGGTATTCATTTAAAAAAATCTATATTTTTCTTTACTTTTTTAATTTTGGGTTTTGTTTATTTTATTTACTTTTTAGTTTCGTTTTACTGCTATTTTTTCTTACTTTTATTTCTGTATTTTTTTATTTCTTTCACTTTTGGCTTTTTTCATTTTTTGGTCCGGGATTTTTTTTTTATTCGGGTTATGGGTGGGTTTTTAATTTTGGCTTTTAATATTAGCCTGTTTCTTTTAGTTTTTAGGTTTATTCTTTCTTTGACTGTTGGCTTTTTTTTCTTTTTCTTTTGTCTTTCTGTTAATTTTGGATTTTTTTCTTTTTAAATTTGGCATTTTCCTTCCTTTAATTTTGGTTTTGCTTTAATTTTATCTTTTCTCTGACTATGAAATTTGTTTATTGTTGTTTTTGCATTTGGCTTTTTTTCTTTTAATATTGGATTTTCTTTTTTTTAACCTTTGGCTCTTTTCTTTTATTCTTTTTAAATTTTTCTTGTTCATATTAGCTTTTTTACTTTTGGTTTTTAATTATTATTTTTTCCTTTCTGGTAATTTTAGCTTTTTGGTTCTTTTTATATTAGATTTTTTATTTCTTTTATGTTTGCTTCCTTTATTTTATTTTGGCTTTTTATCTTCCGGCTAATGTTGGCCATTTTTAACACCTGGCTTTTTTTCTTTCTTTTGCATTGTTATCTCTTAACTTTGGCTCTTTTAAAAGTTTTTTGCTTTTATCTTTTGATTTTTTTCTTCTTGTTATGATTTCTTTTGTTTGTTTGTTTTGTTTGTTGTTTTTTTTCACTTTTTTCGTTTTATGGTTGTTTTTTTTCGTGGTAATCTGGTCCTTTTTCTTTTTACATTTGATTTTTTTCTTTCTCCTTTTGAGTTTTTGTTTCTTTTACTTTTGCATTTTTTTTGTTTTTTCTTCTGTTATTTTTTTTGTAGGTATTTTTCTTCCTCTTAAATATGTTTCTTTTTTATTTGTCCCTGTTTTTCATTTGATTCTTTATTTAGGACTTTTTTGTCTCTCATAAACTTGTGGCTTTTACTTTTTCCACTTTTGGCTTTTAGCTCATCTATTTATTTTGTTTTTGTTTCTGTTAATTTTGGCTTTTTGCTTTTCTTTATTTTTTCTTTTTATGTTGGGCTTTTTCTTTTAGCTTTTTTTTCTTTGATTTAATTTTTGGGTTTTCATTTTTATTTTGTTCTTCTTGCTAATTTTGTCTGATTTCTTTTAATACTGACTTTTTCCTTTCTTTTAGTTTTAGCTTTTATCTTTTTTATCTTTTTCTTCCTGTTATCGTTAGCTATTTTTTTCTTTTTCTTTCTTTTAGTCCTAGCTTTTTAATTTTTATTTTTCACTTTTTTCTTACTGTTATGGTTAGCTTTTTTCTTTTTCCTCTTGGTTTTTTTTTGTCTTTTACTTTTTTTTCTTTTATAAATATTTGACTTCATTCTTTTTATTACTTTAGTTTTTTGGTCCATTTTTACTTCTGGCATTTTTCTTTCTTTTTTTTTTTTTTCACTTATTTCTTTTTTTTTAACTTTTGCCTTTTTTCCTTCTTTTACTTCCAGCATTTTTATTTCTTTTTCTTTTATTACTAATTTCTTTCTTTTATACTTGATTTTTCTTGTCACTTCTTTTGGGCTTTTTTCTTTCTATTTATCACGTTTGTCTTTCCTTCATCACTTGAATTTTTTAGTATTTTCTGTTCATTTCGAGATTGTCTTTCATTTTTTTTCACATATCCATTTCATTTTATGGTTTAACGGTTTTGTGCAAGCGTAAATTTGTCCGGAAGGCACAAAACCCTCATGGTTCTCACGCAAGCCGTGTTTCTATTACATTGCGGACAGTTTTTTAACAGCCAATCAGCGTTGTCTTTAGATTCTTCGTTGATTTCCTATTGTATTTCATTTCGTTCTTCTGTCTTTTATATTGTGATTTATTTACTTTAAGGCGAGCGTGTCTCTATATACTTAACATGACTTGCTCTGCTAAACAGATAAACTGACTACACGGCCTTTTGTTATTGAACTATGGTTGCGGAAATTCGTGAAGTAAGAATTGCAGTTAGATCGATTTACATGTTTACTAGAGTCATAAGTATTTTAACAGTTTTCAGATTTCTTTTAAATATCTTTTCTATCCATCAGTCTTTATTTTCCTTCATTTTGTCTCTGTTTGATTATCTATCTATCTATCTATCTATCTATCTATCTATCTATCTATCTGCTGTGTTTCTTTCATTATTTACCCCTTTGCGTAATTAATTTCCTTTTTTTTCTGTAATTCTTATTGCATTTCTGTAACATTTTATTCCTCTTTTTGTTAAATAACTGTTTCCTTAATCATTCTATTCTATTTTATATGTATTGCTCCCTGTATCATCCTCCAAAATCTTTTTGTATTTTCTAAGTTATTATTCTAGATGTGAGTTGTGCCATGGATATCTGCTCGGGATGAGAAATCGAGGAGCCGAGTTCGAATTCCAGTTGAATTCGTTGCATTCACTTACGCGCAAATACCATTGGGAAAGGTATTAATCTGTCTCTTCCCTATAGTTATGGGATAAATAACAGGACAGGTTGTGTTCTATAGCCTTGGATTACAGAAGGTAATGGTAACCTACTGCTGAATAATCTTCTGCCCAGTTAGTTATGTTTTTTTCGAGACATGATCGCCCAGGTGTGAATCACGTATGGCACTTTCTTCTTTTTTTTGAGATTCCTTTACTCTTATTCGATTTTCTTTTATTCTTTTTTTCGTTAGTGTTTTTATATTCTTCATTCTTCTTTCCTTCACTTAATTTTCATTTATTTTTGCTAATTCACTATTTCTTTTTTATTATTTATTCAGCTAATTTTCTTTTCTTTTCGTTATTATTCAATTATTGAATGCTTTCTAAGTCATTCACTTCTTTAGTTTCTCGTTATTTATCTTTTCAGATTATTATTGAGTTCTTTCTTTTTTGTTTCTTTTCTATTTGTCTCTCTCTCTCTCTATATATATATATCTTCTTATTTTATATTTATTCAGGTTCTTTTATTTTCCTTTCTTACACAATTATTCTTATTTTTTCTTTATTTACTCTTTTAATATTTTGTCTTATTCTCATTTTGTCAAACGTTTGATTATTTTCTTTTCTTTCTGTTTTTGATATTCTATCTTTTATATCTTTCTTGAAATTTTACTTCTCTGCGTATTTTAATTTTTGTATTTATTCAAGTACTAGCAACATAGACCGGCATTGCCCGTGCAAAACAGAACATTTTAGTAGTAGTAGGAGAGGATGCCAATGAGAGGAGTAGATGTAAATCATTTACAGACAGTTGATTTCCTGCATGAAATTTTTAGCAAAAAAAAAAGTTTATTTTTTTTAATTTTATTTTCTGAAGTACGAAATATTAAATCTGAAAAAAAAAGTACTTAAATAATTAAATTAACCATTGGCACTTTTTTTTACATATTTTGTTTTTGTTTGAAAAAACACTTTTTTTAAAAAATATTTCTTTTGTTTAAAAATTACGGGGGAAAATATTCACATTTTTTTGTTGACCAAATTGATTTTTAAAACGTCGGAATAAAAATGAAATATAAAAGTTTAATTTTTTTTTAATAAAAATATTTTAGTCGCGTTTGACACGTATGATTTGATTTCTGTGACGTAATTTAGCAACCATCTTAGATCTTAGATGTTTTACGCAGCAAATGTAAACAATCGGCTCCATTGGCCAAAAAGTGCGAAAGGGAAAATTGCTGAACTTAAACTCAAATAGTATGTGTCGACCTGGCTTCCCTGTAGATATGTGTTCCTAGAAAGTTTGAATGGCGTAGCTTAAAAAATGTAGGCGTGCATAGGGAACAGTCACACACAGACTCACAGATTGCCTTTTATATATAGAGATTTATTCATTGCTTTTTTAATTTACTCTTACAATCCTTTTTCTATTCTGGCTTCATATTCATGCTTCTTTTTTCTGTTTCTCCGTATCTGATCTTAAGAATATATATATCTAAAAAGAAAAAACATATCCAAGAAAAAAAACTTATTTGCAAAAACCTTGTCTTGATTTCAGATCCAAGACAGAAACAAATAGCTGTAAAAATGATCTAGGGAGATTTATTTTAGCATATTTAGAGGTTTTCGGCAAAACTGGAGCTATAGAGGCGGTAATTTGGGGCGAGGTGAAAATTAACAAGCAAAATAGAACATTGGACCCTGTGAGAGCGAATGAAATAAAAAGGAAGACAAGATTAAAGGGGCTTAGAACGAAGTCTTTGATCAACGAAAGTATTAGTAAGTAAAAGGATGGAAGGAAAACGAAAGGAAAGAGTGGGACGAATGTCAGAAAAAGCATCTTAAAAAAGAAGCAAACACTAAAATGATATTAAAAAGTATGGAAAGAAAGAAAAATATCTCTGAAAGAGAACATGAGTTAAGAAATGCAGAAAGTGACGGAAGGAAGGAAACATAAAAGTGAGAGCATGCAAACCAGTGAATAAGAAACACTGGCAAAGAAAGAAAAAGGAAAATGACAACAAATGAAGGGTAAAAAAGCTATTTAATGGAAAAAAGAAAAAGAAAAGAAAGAAAAGTATAAGGAAATAGAGAAAAATATGAGAAGAAATTGTGAATTATAAATTCAGAACGAAAAACAGACTGCAAAAAATCAAACAAAAAAGAATGCAGAACATGAATGAGAAAGTGAGAAAAAATGTCGCAGGCTCTGAAGATGAGATGAAAGAATGTCTTGTTTCTCTGACTGGGGGGGAGATTTATACAGTTGTTATTATGGAGATACATTTTTTTTCTTTACAGGTACTTTTGCGATGAATTCTGCGATACATGCATTGTTGCCATGATATTTCAGTTTTATTTTTAATTCTGTCTTTTTCGAGGTAGAATACTAGTCTAAATCAGCACAGATAGAAGGAATTAATTAATTAATAAGAAAAGTAAAGAGGGTTGTCAAGTAGAAAAGAATAAAGTGAGATGAGATAAGGAGAGATAAAAAAGAAAAGTTTATGAAAATAATGATATTTTAACATACCGACCTTAAGATCTATTTACCACGTTTCGACGACATTGAGTGAATCTAGGCAGCTTTCATGCTTAACAAGTAATTCATTTCTCAACCAAATTTTAAGCAGAAGACATCTCTTTGGCTATATTTTGAAAACAAAATTTTGAATTTGGTTCAGTAGACAAAAACTTATATTAAAATATATGAGGTCTGAAAAGGGAGACTAACTACATAAGTTTATAAGCGAGGGAGTGACTAACGCTTCAAATCATACATCTTATTTTTATAACTTTTTTCTTTTCAATATTTTGCATGTGGTTTTCAACATTTAAATTATAATATCTGTTGTAGATTCCGGGTGACAAACCGCACAAAATAGTGAACAACAAAACAAATATTATAGATAGAAAAACAAGGTATATTAAACGTAAATATATACAGTAGAACGTAGGTTAGAAAACCAGGAATACGATTAGTAAGGAATATATATATATATATATATATATATATATATATATATATATATATATATATAACTAAGTATTTAAAATAAAGTGGTGCTGAAAATTAATATGTCCACGTCGAATTTGACGGGTACTGTTTAATACTATTCTTGCTGAGCGGAGCTCAGAGTTACTATGACTACTCCGATATCGTTCAGTAACTTACAAATCTCTTCGATGTCTCTCATGTTCGCTCTATGGCAGGAGTATATGTATACTCAAGTCGAGTTCATTATCATAGAAAAAGGGGAGATCCCACAACAATATCTTTTATCATTTTTGTCGATCAAACTTTGATTATCACTTATTTTATCAGAATTGATTATCTGAATTAATTATAATTAATCAATTTTTATTGTCTTTTTTAATCAGTTGCATATAAACTTTTTTTTAAATATTTTTAAATGTGATGTTCCGTATTATATTTATATTAAATCAATGGCAATGCCTAAAAATCATTGATTACATGGAAAAATACGCGCATGAAAAATAATATTCTTAGCATTATAATAAATCTGGAAAAGACAAGTTATTAAACCTGGAAACGTAAAGGACACTATATTCTATTGAAGTAAAAAATAAGAAACTTCTTCCTTAAAATTACGTAGCTAAAAATAAAATTCGAATGCAATATATTAAGTAAGAAATTTCTTATTTTTTACTTCACTACACTATATTGTCCTTTACGTTTCCAGGTTTAATAACTTGTCCTGTTTGTTTCCAGGTTTATTATAATGCTAAGAATATTACTTTTCATGCGCTCATTTTTCATATAATATATTATTGTCTATTCTAAGCTATTTATATATGTTATGGGACCTACCCTTTGTGGACTATAATGAACTCTTCCTATTATTATGAATGCCGAGAGAATATACCTTTCGGGGTGGAGTTAGTTGGGTTGAGTCTCCCCGGTCTAATACTTGGCAGTCAGACTGACGTGTAACACTCTTTATTTGTTTAATATATATGTTTGACTAATTCCCGAGTTCGAGTTTTCTTCCAGACCTATTCTGGGTCACAACAATATATATATGTTTCTATTATTTCTCCAGGTTATTGAAAATATTGTGTAATTTCATAAGCATATATTCATTAGAAATTTAAAATTGATATCATGAATTCAAACACCGTAAAAAATTCACCATTCCTTTAAAAAAATTCGTGTAATCTTCCATTGGTGATTATAAAATGAAACGAAAATGCACAGACTAGGCTAGATCTCCGCTGGTAAACACTACTTTTCCAGCATTTCGTCTAATGAAGAGACTCAAAAGTTAAATGGCACAACTACTCGTAACTTCCGACGCCCATCTACCAGGGCGTCTCGCTACTTGCTATTGCAGATGCCTGGTCAAAAATATTTGTGTTTGATCAACACCCATCGAGCTCACCTGTGGTTTATAGTGTAACTATGGTGGGGAGATTTTAGTTACAGTTTCTGTGAAAGCGCTTGATACCTAGCGTGATAAATAGTATAGTAGTGTTAAAACAAGGATCAAGTAAGATTAGAACTTAGCACTCTACGTATGTTCAGTGAGCGTGTTTTTTTTGTTTTTTGTTTTTTCATTACTTTGCTAGACCCTAAAAATAGTGAATTATAGATCTTTTGATATCGAAGTGCACGAAAAGATCGAAACTGCTGACAAGGATTCTGCAGCAATTACCAAACGTAAAACACCTAAGGGTATTAATACCTGCAGAACACGCCAAGTTCTACGAAAGATGCAAACTATCGATTACAAATCCAGAAGGTCAATTAACGGCATTGCCAAGAGGCTCCAGCTATCAAGACAATCTATTGGAAGTATTAATACAAGCTCTAAAAGACGCAAAACGACAATCCAGGTGTGAAAAGACAAAAATTGGAATGCTTCAGTTTTTTCCTGATGATAAAAATACTATAATCAGATCAAATGAAAGTATGACTGTTAGTTATGCATATACACTAATGACGTTCCAGCAGTTATTAGCAAAACGTTGTTGCAACTGTTGATGGGTCTTGGAGTCCTGAACACTAATAGATATGTCATACCTCCTCACTTTTCCCTCGGGTATTAAATTTCAATGCTGCTGAACTATAACGAGATCATAGAGCTGGTTGTGAATCCTAGGATAGAGAACGTGAACCATAAAAAAAAGGTTCACCCACAAAAAAGACAGCACAATCTTATATGGCAAAGACGATACACGAATGAATTATTTACAATCTTCACGCTCACAACACCCCAACATATGATCTCTCAGTTCTCCAAACCTGAATCGAGAGGGAAGTCAACCAATATCCCCATAACACTATAAAATATCAGAAACTCTTTACAGCTAGAACATTGTCCTCAATAGATAAAGATCTCTTACTGAAGCAGTCATCAAGATGTGTCTGAAGGGTTTTCATGCCATTTTTCTAAAATAAAATATTCTAGTGTGCTTCAAGTGTAGTCGTTCCTTCATCATGTATCTGATATATCCAATATACATTACAGAATTTCGAAATGATCTCATCATTTAAGCCAAATGAATTAATTATTCATATTGCGCTATGGTAGCAAAAATCTCTTATTAATCCTTTTCCAGAGTATTAACTGACGAGTGGACCGGCGCCGAAAAAACAAAAAATGAAAGCAAATCGACAACATATACATTGATGTATATAATATTATCTTGCATTAAGACATAAGAAAAGAAAATATCACCCTCCGAGCGTGACAGATAGGAAATATATATATATATATATATATATATATATATATATATATATATATAGTGGCCGTAGCTCAGAGTTAGAATCGCCGACTGCGCCAATTCAGTCGGGTTTCAATCAATCCTGAGTAAAAAGCAATCGGCTGTCTAACCGTACTGAATAGCTGTGATACAGCGATCAGATTTGTCTGCGGATATATATATATATATATATATATATATATATATATATATATATATATATATATATTCTTCACTACTCGGTGACATAATTATTGCATAGTGTTAAAGAGCAAACACGTGGCAAAATCTTTTATAACTGCTTGTAAAGTTTAATAACTGGTAGTAAAATAATGAACGCAGCCGATATATATATTCCTCTTGTCAAGATCATGGAAAGCGAGACAATAGCAAGCCAGCGTCGGCTCAGTCCATTACAGGTTAAATAGCAAGCCAGCGTCGGCTGCGTTCATTATTTTACTACCAGTTATTAAACTTTACAAGCAGTTATAAAAGATTTTGCCACGTGTTTGCTCTTTAACACTATGCAATAATTATGTCACCGAGTCGTGAAGAATATATATGTAACGGTCTTGTGTATATATATATATATATATATATATATATATATATATACAAGACCGTTACTACGGTCTTTATGACATTTGAAAGAAGGACTTAAGATCAAAGTTCCCGTTTTCATAGTAAAAGCGATAACGACAAAAAGACGTTTGTAATCCACTACGAACGAGGGTTTTGACTATAAGACAACGGTGACACTTTTTGAATAGACCAACATTTATTTGATAATTCTGCATCCTAGAAATGCAGATGCTTGTAAGAGCAGAATATCTGGCGAAAGAAATGTGAAAAAATAATAAAAAATGTAAATATCGAACGATTGTGACCAACATTCATTTATATACCAAAATGCCAGAAATTTATGTTCCGAAAGCTGGAATAGTCAGGCAAACAATAACTGTTTTTTTTTTCGATAGTTCTTCGATTCTATGTCTTCTGTTTTTCAGCTGTAACTTCATCTGAAACAGGAATAGGCTTTTTTCCTATTTTTGGTTTCTGTGGTAACAGAATGATTTTGTCTGTTGTTCGCCAACGTCATTTATTCCCCAGAATGATAGAATAGCTTCATTCTCTTCGTTGTTACTTTTTCCAAATTGAGGCTTATTTCGTTATCTTTGAATTCAGACAGACTTTTCTCTTTTTCCATTTTAATTTTCCAAGATGGATAAAAGTTCCAATTGTCTTTTCGTATCTAAAGAACTTTACAAACAAATGAGCCTTTGTTTTCTGCTTCTCATCCTGCACTATATTCTCTTCCTTCATCGTTATGATTTCTCTCTCTCTTCTTCTTTTTGACAGTTTTTTTTATTGAAAAATCTTCTTTCTTTCGGTTTTAATGCTAATTCCTTTTTCTTAATACGTTCTTTTTTTCTTTTAAAATTTTCTTCTTCTTTTTCTTCATCCTTTCCTTTTTTCTTTTAGTCTTGACTCTTAGCCCGATTCTCTTTAGTAGATTTTCCTTAGTAAACATTTTTCGTTTTTCCTTGTTTTCTTTTTCTTTCTTTCTTTGGGTGCTAGACCTATCTTTGCTTTTCTTTCGTACGTTTTCTTTTTGTTTGAAAAATGTCTTCTTTTTTTTTTTTTTTTTTTTTCTTTTAAGCCAGATTCTCTTTTTTCTTCTTCTTTTTTCTTTTCTTGATTCTTTCAATGTTTAATCCAGCTCTGTTTCTATTTGGTACGTTCTAATTTTTTTTCTTTCTTTCTTTCTTTCTTTCTTTCTTTCTTTCTTTCTTTCTTTCTTTCTTTGTGTGGTAACCCTATCTCTGCGTCTCTTTCGCACGTTCTCTTATTCCTTTTCATTTTCTTCTTCTTCTGCTTCTTCTTCTTCCGCTTCTTTTCTTCTTCTTCTTCTTCATGTTCTTTCTTTTTTTCTTTCTTTTCCTCGTAACTCTAAGTCCGATTCGCTTTGGTAGTTTTTTCTTTGAAAACTTTCTTCTTTTCTTTCTTTACTTCTTTCATTGATTATTTCAGTCTTAAATCCATCTCTGTTTTTCTTTGATACGGTTTACTATTCTTTGCAAACATTCTTCTTCTCACTCTTCTTTTTATTCTTTCTTTCATCCATGCTTCTCTTTGGTATGTTTTTTAAAAAACAACTTCATCTTTATACATCGGTCTTAATACTATACCTGTTTTTCTTTGATAAATTCTATTTTCTCTTAAAACCTTTTTGTTCATGTTCTTGTTCTTCTTGTTCTTGTTCTTGTTCTTGTTCTTGTTCTTGTTCTTCTTCTTCTTCTTCTTCTTCACCAATCTTATCTCTCTGTCAAGGATTGAAGTAACGACATATATACATATAAATATCTATACTTCTCTGGGATCGCTGGAATGGAGTCAGCTCGATTTTTAAATTGATTCTGTATATTTGTGTTATTATATTTCATAACCTCTCCTTTTCTTATCATTTTTTTAACACTTTAAGAATAACGCCACAATACTTGGTACCCACGAATAATATTTAACCTGGGAGTATGGGTCGCAATTAGTTGGTGTAATTCTGTGCAGTTCTTGTCTTTATGTAAATAGCAGAAAGGGGAACTGTCACAACGATAATATTTTATCAAATCTTGAAGCGATATATAACGATAAAAAAGCTGTACCTAGATCAGGCCAGTATAAGTTTTAGAGTTAATGACTAAGAGTGATTGTGATAGAAACAGTTATATACACAGAGAAGTGGCCAGAAAATTAAACCTTTTACTTTTTTCTAAAGAGTGTTAAAAGTATTAATTAGATACAAAGATTGTTAAATATTGCTTGAAAAAAGTTCTGCCGCCACAAAACTGAATATTTTCTACACGATAATCGCTAAATACATTCTGGACAGGAAAAAATTTACTATTTATATAATCTCTCGCGGGCAGCACAAGGTGATCCTGTTTGACTGTACTTTGTACCGGCCTGATCTACAGTAATTCAATGTAAAGGAGAGTCTTCATTGTCTCCTCTTGAAAGGCGTGCTTCTAATGTCAATAAGAACTCTGAACATTCTATCACGTTTTCGTGGTGTTCTTTGTCGAATGACTTTGCGTAGTCTATGAATGGAAACGTGGCTAGTATGTTAAAAAAAAACAGACGGACAGTCGTTGAAAATGTTTTTCAATGTATATGCCTGTTACGTTTAGTGTTTATTAGTTAAGGTGTTCGATTTTACGAGATGTCAAACTCATGACATGTTAACCAATGTCGAAATCCGTCGATGCCTATTATTACTATAATATTTTATTCACATCTTGAACCAGCATATAAGTATTAGTGTTTAACTGAAATATATATATATATATATATATATATATATATATATATGTTCATTCAGTAATTAATTTGAACACTCTCGGCTACTGGCGTCCGTTTACATTGTATATAACACGCTAAAGTCTGCCTTCATTCCTGGCTAGAAGTAATCGAACGTCTAACCGTACTGATGAGCTGTGATACAACGAAACAAATTTGTCTGCAGATGATATATATATATATATATATATATATATATATATATATATATATATATATATATGAATGAGAGAGAGAGAGATGGCTTGAAAATTCTGCCTTTTTATTTTTCCAAGGTAAGTTTAAAAGTTTAATTAGATACAAAACAATTACATATTGGTTGATTATTATTATTTAAAATCTTTAATGTTTCGACCGTGTGGTGATATCATATATAAGCTCTCACTCGCAAGTTAAAGAAAAAAAGCACATTTATCAGTTAACCGGCTTTTACAAGCAGCGCTGCCACCTGAACACTGCCAATGACACAATGTCCTCAAGCTGTCTTGCGAGCGAGGAAGATTCTTGCAAATAGTCCCGAGTGCATAAAATACAAAAGAAACAACTTCACATGCTTTTTACTATACTTCTCTGATTTGCCCTACTTGATCTTGATGCATCTCATTTTCGCTTGCTCCGCCTTCGAAGTGTTCTCATCCCAAGATACGCTCAATGTCTATCAGGATCCATTTATGGTTGCTTTCGTGCTCAAGTCTAACATCAGGATGATTGCTTTCCATGCATCTGTCAGTTAATATGTTAGTCTAATCGCACATGAGCTTCGCTTGCTCATTCTTAGCTAATGACGGTGTTACGTCACAGGTTTTCACCCTTAACCCCCACAACATCAAAAGTATAGGCTCTCTATAAACTCTATTTCTCTCTCTCTCTCTCTCTCTCTCTCTCTCTCTCTCTTTCTGTCTTTCTCATAATTTTCATGTCATGTAAAGTTAAATATTGACCCATGGAAACAGCATAATCAGTTGGATTGCGGATCTTGAGAGACGAAGACTCCTTCCCAAATATCGTCAAATTCAGAAATTGCATAAGGAAGAGACCGTATCGTATATCCAACACACATATATTAAACGTTAGGTTGGAGAGTAGACATTGAGCAATTCAGTCAGTTAAGTGCCATACGTGATACACGCTTGGGCGATCATGACTGACTGGGCAGAAGATTATCCCGCAGTAGCTTGCCATTGCTTTCTGCGGTAGACTGGTTGCCGACCAAGGCTATAGAACCCAATCTGTCCTGCTATTTAACCCATAACTGGAAGGAAGAGACGGATTAATACCTTTCCCAAGGGTATTTGCGCGTAAGTGAATACAATGGATTCAACTGGAATTCGAACTCGCCCCCTCCCCGATTTCTCGTTCCGAGCCGATATCCACTGTACCACAAAAGCTTCCTTTTTCATGTCACCGACAGATTTTGAGTGTATAAAATGAAGAGGACCTAATATTTTATCCAATTAATTCACATTGATCCTATGCAGCCGATGAAGATTGATTCGGTTGACTAAATTGTCACAAAACGAATAGAAACTGTTAATTACAAAATAGAAAAGCAAGTTAGATTTTTCAATTCAGAAGAACTGAGAACACTTCAGTCAACTCTATTTTGAATTTTTCAACAGAAAGATAACTTTTCGGCTGTCGAAAATTTCTAGGAAAAAAATGAACCTCACTTGGCAAAAGAAGACTGCAACTTTGAGAAGTCAAAGGTTATAAATAAATGACATTTCCATGCGTGTGACAAAGAATGTAAAGAACTGAACTGATAAAAAAGAAGAGAAAAGCGTAATGTAATATATATATATATCGAGAGAGAGAGAGAGAGAACAAGAAAAAAGAATAGTATACGACTGATTTCAGAAAAGGGAACAAAGTTTGTTTTTTCTCCGATTCTCAGATTGCATACATCACACACAAACATTTGAACACAGATATGTTTCTTTGTCTTATTTTTACCCCTTACTACCGATATTTGCTGTTCGTCTCTATCGGTCATTTTCCTTATCCGTGTAAATGACTCTGAAAAAGAAACCATCCACTACCCTAGAAAACCTTGGTCATGCCAAGCTAAACATTCTTCTTTTTTCTTTTTTTTTTTTCAGTTTCATGTTGCTGCAATTTTGTCGTAACCACGGGAATGAATAATCGAACCACTTCTTTGTGAACCTGAAACCATAATCTCTAAATAACTCCAAAATATTCTGAGGGTTGTTTTGTTATCACCCCGTTTTTACCGTTTCTGTGCGAGCTGAGTACAGCACACTTTCAAGAAATTTGCTGCACAACCTGCAAAACGACGCATTAGCTTTTCTATCTCAAGAGTAATAATTTAAAAATTGCGATTGCAGTGAATAGATCATCAGATTAGATAAAAGAGTTAAAATTATTAGGAAACTTTAAGCAGTAACGGATTAATTAATTTATTATTATTTAGTACTCTTTTTTCCTTAGGTTTATGTTGTACTAGCAGAATAGCCCGGCGTTGCTCGGGTGTAATGAAAACTTTAAAACTAATCCATGGTCCTGGAGCTCAGACTCTTTGGACGTTGGCACTAAAAAAAAAGCAATAGTTGTTTCCAGTTAAAGCGAAAGCGTAGACTGAAAGAAAAATGAATGGATGTAAGTCAAATTTTGATTTCCTGGTATCGATATCAAATAGGTTTTTTCGTCGTAAATAGAATTTTGAAGGCTAAATAAGTTCTCTGAGTAAATGGTATCATGGCTGAGACTAAGAACTACAATTATACCTACTTAGAGCCAAACCCGAATTAAAAACTAAAATTAAAGGGCTTAAAAAATACAGATCTGGGCACAATAAAACGATCAATATTAGCCTTATTATAATGCATGCGATGGAAAGTTGTTGTTTTTTTAATCATATCACCCCGAGCAAGGCGCTAATGCCACTGATGTGCAGGGGGGCTACGTGAAAGTGAAAAGATTGAAAAAGAGAAAGCCGAAACCATATCCTAAACAGGGAACAAGGGATGAGCCTCTTCACCTGTTCAATAGACATGGGTGGAGTGTGAACCGGGCGATACTTTTGTCTTGTGATAAGCTTTCTCAGTTGACATCCAATCGTTTAATGCCTGTTATGATCCAACTGAGAATTTGAAATTCTAGTGCATCACAAGTAGAGCCAACATATCCATAGCGTATATACTGTTGTTGTTATTAGGTTTTTTTTTATTTTTTCCTTTTATGTATTTTATAACAGCTAACCCCAAGTCTTAATCATAGATATTTTGAAAAATGAAGTTTTTTAACCTAAAATGCTAACATCTCCAATACCATGTATGTATTTTGTTAGTAAATGACTCCAATGTTTATAGAATTTGATCTTAGTTTTTTATTTTTGATAATTGTGTAAGTTTGCGGCTCTAAGAACCTAATAAAATACAATTCGCAAAATGGAAATAAATTTCTCCAACAATGCGACCTCCACATATATGTTATTTTTTTCTGGTTGTAATCCTCTTTTTTTGAGAACTATATATTTGTTTGCATCTTTCGACATCATTCCCAGTTCTCTACTTACTACAGGTACTTTGTTACTTGAGCTTAATACATTCTGGTAATTTACATCTCGGTACCTTAACGTTTTTGAGAGAAGAACATTTGTCAGCTGGGAGAGTAGCATCACTCAACAGGCTTTTTTCAACATGATTTTTAATAGAATATCAGTCAAGTGCCATGCGCGATACGCGCTTTGGGCGATCATGTCTCGAAAGAGACATGACTGACTGGGCAGAAGATTATCCCGCAGTAGGTTGCCATTGCTTTCTGCGGTAGACTGGTTGCTGACCAAGGCTATAGAACCCAATCTGTCCTATTATTTAACCCATAACTGGAGGGAAAGAGGCGGATTAATACCTTTCCCAAGGGTATTTGCGTAAGTGAATGCAAGGAATTCAACCAGAATTCGAACTCGGTTCCCCGATTTCTCGTTCCGAGCCGATATCCACTGCGCCACAACGCACATCCTACTCAGTTTGCCTAAATGTCAGTGTCCGTTTGTGATGTAGAGAAGGACACACTTCCCGCTCTTCCCTATTACTGAGACAATGGGCTGCTCCTACTTCTAAACATGGCAAGTAACCATATCAGAATAGGATTTGAGTAGTATTTTTTTTTACTCAAGTTTTTCTGCTCTATTTAATAAAACCTTCTTTGTTTCATCTCCTGAGTTTTTGATCCTTCGATACTCTCACTAACTATGGTCTTCTTAATTCTCGGCTATTTTGAACAATAACAACAGTACAATACTTTACTTTTTACCTGAAGCCTTTATTTATTATTCTATATAATATGGCAAGTAGCCATATAAGATCCTGATTTGAGTAGTATTTGATTTACTAAAGTTTTCTTCTGTTCTATATAAAAGAATTTGATAAACCTCTTCCTCTTTCTACAGTCTTATGTTTCTTCGAGGCTTTCTCTAGCTACGTCATTTATAATTTTCGGTTATTTTGAGCAAAGAAAAATATTACAACAATTTGTACACTGAAGTTGCAAAATGTAATTGGCATTTGTACTTGGCAAAATGTGACGTTTATATTTACATTAGTTCATTCTCTGCAGCATATCATCTAGGGTGACCTATCGTAAACACTCTGCTGTAACCAATACTCTACTAAGCCTAGCAGATCATCCACATTAATGTTTTATAAGAGACATCCAAATACAATTATATATATATATATATATATATATATATATATATATATATATATACTGTTAAATATAAGAAACAATGAATGTCTATTATGTTTAATCATGAACCGTTCTAAACATCGTATTTTGTCTTTAATTTCACTTGAAAATGGGGACAAAAATTCTCCAACATAATAACAACCCTACAAGCACTCAAGTAAATCCTCTACAAAACACCAATGTAGTATATCAATTTACATGCCCGTTCAGAGATTATATCTCTGGTACTAATAATAAACCCTCTGCATATATTAGTTTTACTACAACCACGCTTTCCCGTAGACTTACATGTCACGTTTCTGATCAGAGTACAATAAACAACATTTCTCAGAAAAACATAACGATGTAAGTAATATCAGACAGATTTTAGTCAAAAATACAATAATCCTCATTCATACACACAGTAAAAGAACCTTCAGATATTGGAGGCTATCTACATTAAATCTAAACAACCCACACTGAATAAAATCACGTTTAAATCTGGTCATAACACATTAAATTGCATTTAAATATATGATTCTGTTATCATTTCCAGCTCTCACGCGGTGTGACGTCATAAAACCGCATTACAAATTTGCGAACTATGTTTGCTATTTTTTGTAACTGTTGCTGTTGCTTAGCGGAGTTTTATTTCAACACAAGATAAAATCGTCGCTGATAGTGGATGTTTTTGTGTTAACTTCCCTGTAAGCTCTCTGAAGGTGGCTCATGTCAGCCGAAAGCTTAGAACCAACTTAATAAAATATTATCCAAATGGTGGAGCATTTTTGTCTTTATTTTCAACTGAAATTAAAGCCAAAATACGATGTTTAGAACTGCTCATGATTAAACATTCTTTCTTGTTAAACGCAATAATTTTTCTTTCCATGTTTAACGCAATGTTCCTCCAGGATGTTGGTGATATTGACTTTTTTATCAATTTTAATAGGTTGGTGCAAAAATAATGTCGTTTTCTCACATATGTTAAATTTATATATGATTTCTGAATTAATCCATTGATATATATAGCCACGTTATATATCATTTTGAAGCGCGTTTTTCGCTCTATCGAATCATGTTATCCGTTACCCTTCTCAATCGATACATTCATTTTTTTGGAGGCTTTTCGACAGCATGGACAACATTCAAATCCGCACGATTTTCGTGTTCCAGTTGAAACTAGGCCGAAAAGCTGCCGAGACAGCTCGTGTTATCAATGATGAGTTTGGCTCAGGAACCACTAACGAATGTGTTGCACTAGGGTGGTTCAAGAAATTTCGGAATGGTGACGAGAGCCTCGAAGATGAAGACGGTCGTGGCCGGCCGACTGCGTTTGATAACGAACATTTGAAAGCCTTAATTGAAGCCGATCCTCGCAAAACCACACTGTTGAACTCGAGGTCAACCACTCAAGAGTCGTTCGCCATTTAAAGCAAATAGGGAAGTCAAAAAGTTGGATAAATGGGTACCGCATGAATTGAACGATAATCAAAAAATCGTCGTTATGAGGTGTCTTCTACGCTCCTTCTGCGCAACAAAAACGACCCATTTCTCGAGCGGATTGTAACGTGTGATGAGAAGGGATCCTCTGCGACAACCGGCGACGTTCAGCACAGTGGTTGTATGCCGGAGAAGCTCCACAACACTTCCCGAAGCCGAAATTGCACCAAAAAAAGGTTATGGTGACTGTTTGGTGGTCTGCGGCCGGTCTCATTCATCACAGCTTCTTGAATCCGGGCGAAACGATTACGGCGGAGAAATGCACCAGAAGCTCCAACGTATGCGCCCGAGATTGATCAATATGAAGGGACCAATTCTCCTCCATGACAACACTCGCCCGCATGTTGCTCAACTGACCCTGCAGAAGCTGAACGAATTGGGCTACGAGACTCTGCCTCATCCGCCATATTCCCCGGACCTCTCGCCAACCGATTATCGCTTTTTCAAGCATCTCGACAACTTTCTGCGTGAAAAATGCTTCAAAAGCCGAGATGATGCTGAATCGGCCTTCAATGACTTCATCGCTTCCTGAACTCCAGATTTCTATGCTAATGGGATAAATAAACTTGTTTCTCGTTGGCAAAAATGTGTCGATTCTAATGGTTCTTGTTTCGATTAATAAAGTTTATTATGAAAGGAGTTATGATCTTTTGAAGTTGAACGTCAAAAAACGACATTATTTTTGCACCAACTTAATATTTTCTGTGATTTTACTCATTACAAAAGTTAGTGCTATTGTTTCCCCTTACTTTTTTTTTGTTTCTGTTGTGGATTTTCGTCACCAATTTGTTGTGGAAAATCTTAACACAAATCTTAGTCGACAATTCGTTGTGGAGTCATGGTAGCGAAACTTCGCAGCAAAGTTGTAGTGACCGGTTTGGCCAGAAGTAAGACACGGAACACAGAACAGTGTATTAGTATAACAAGAACATAAATACAACGTAAGTGTTATTAATTAAGTCAGTAGAAATAAGTAAGTCCGAACGATACAGTTAAGCTGCATATTGACTGACTAGTAGCTGGCTTTAACTGCGTACTAGCTATCGCACTGTCTTCCGGAAGTCACGCAAGTAATTATATATAACAAGAGGACGAGTCGTAGGAAGGCACCATAACAAAAGCAATAGATTCATCTTATATTTTCAAAATAAATCATCTTCGTCATCTATTTTAGCATATCACCGGGGGTAGATCTCCCTTCTGTTTATTTGCTTCCCTGATAATTACGATCTTCAAACATTTAAATGCAACACCAATTGTTGTTGTGGTGAAACTTCACCACAAAGTTGTAGTGACTGGTTTGGTCAAAAGTAAAACATGGAACACAGGAGGTAGGTACAAAACAGTGTATTAGTATAACAAGAACATATATAAGTGTTAATAATAAGTAAATAGGAATAAGTTCAAATGGTACATTTATGCTACTTATTGCCTGGCTAGTTGCTGGCTTTAACTGCGTACTAGCAGTCATACTCAACTACCGTCAAATATATTTAGTTGTCCCTCCCAGTAAGGGCAACATGTGACACATGGTCAGTTATAACTGGGATTTCCGGGCTATATGGCCCGGCCAAAAAATGGCTGTCTATTTTTGCCCAGTCGTGATTCTACCCTTCGGCGGAACCACGACTGGGTTATTGCTCTCTGCTCGGAAGCAGAGAGCGCCCTCTACCCGAAGGATGAGTGCAGACAGTATCGTAGTAACAGCGGCAAAGCGGCTGTTCAACTACCGTCAATTGTCTACGGAAGTCAGGCAGGTAATTATATACAGTAAGAGGAAGAGTCCATTAATGTTAGAAGGCACATAACAATGTCAAACTGTTCTTCTCTTAGATTGGTCGTAAGAAGCTATAGTGCTCATCCAAGAATGATCTGTAGGCTATTGCTGGAGGCCAAGGACAAGGATTCGTAGGTTTTCCAAGTGCATTTATGCAAAAAAAAAAGGCAACAGTAAAGCTGAAATTTGAAAAATGCACGCGAACTTTTCAAACCGTTGGATGTTGTGTTACCCTTAACTGTTAATCTTGACCAGATAAAAAGTAAGAATAGTGGCTCCACCCAAACATACCTTAACTGAATATAAATCTCTTCCTCTTCTAATTCAACATGGTTAAATAATGTATTATTCAGTTGAGTGTATTACATGATACATGCTTGGGCGATCATGTCTCGAAATAAGCATAACTGACTGGGCAGAAGATTTTCCCCCAGTAGGTTATTTATTTCTATGGTAAACTGTTAGACAAACAAGGCTATAGAACACAATTTGTTCTTCTATTAACGTATAGCTGGAGAGAGAAGAGATGGATTAATGTTTTTCCCAAGGGTATTTACACGTAAGTGAATGCAATATGTTCAACTGGAATTTGAACTCGGCTCTCCAATTTCTAATTCCGAGCTGATATGTATTGGGCCATAAAGCACATTGAAAAAAAAAACAGTTAAGAAGAGAGAAACATAATGCGGAAAGAGTCGAGACATGAGAACCCGAAGATTTGGCTACGGCTGGATATATTTACTTTACTTTGCTGAAAAATGATTCAAAGGAAACGTTAGAGTGATGCAGTAACGTTATATCAAATAGGATGTAACGAAAAAGTCATGTTGGCAAAGGCATTGATACTAAGACTATTTTTGTTTTCTCTTACTTCCAGAAGTCACTGTCTTCTCGGAAATTTTGATGGATTAATGTTTTTTGCATTCCATGCTGCTTCAGGATATTGGTCGGTCATAGCTTATCACAGTTTCCTGTTTCTTATAGTTTTTACAACGTTAGAATACGGACCATCAATTTCGTCCCTGTGTAACACTATTTTCTGTATAAAAAAATATTGCCCTAGTATTTTAGTATGTGAAAAAAATGTAACACTAACGTTAGTAGGACGGATCGAAAGACATTATTACTAGTGGTATAATGAATTCTGCAGATTAAAATATGAGTGGAGAGGAAAATAAGCCTAATAGATGATACAATTGTTTATTGTCGATTGCAATATGAATGCGTCTAAGAAATTGTGAAAAACATATATTGAAAATTCTTAAAATCTTGGAAACTGGCTGGAAAGTGAATTGATGCAAACATTTTGCAGGTG
Source organism: Ascarosepion bandense (assembly GCA_037127315.1). Taxonomy (NCBI): domain Eukaryota; kingdom Metazoa; phylum Mollusca; class Cephalopoda; order Sepiida; family Sepiidae; genus Ascarosepion; species Ascarosepion bandense. Next base: position 1,728,779 of record JBBBDQ010000397.1, read on the forward strand.
TAAAGCGACAGGTCAAATGGGGTCATCATATTGTAAGCCATTATGTGATAAAGCAGAAAGTTTTTGCAGCTGATGAAACCAAAAAAATAAACTTCAGCCAAAATACTGTTTCAGGACTGTCACAAACTTTTGATGAGGTTAAGTAAGGTTAAATCCTCAAAATCATTGAATCCTGAGAACAAATTTTAAAGTCAGAAAAAGTAAATGATGTAATCAAAAGGGAAAAGAAAAAAAATGATGTCAGTAAGAAATATTGTTACTTTATTGTTTCAACCAAGGAAATGATGTAACTCCATTTCAAATGTCTTTAGGCGGAGTAATTTCATTGACTAAAGAACTGATTTGCATGGACACCCCATGTCCGTCATGCATCCCCTAGTGAATTTGGGACAAGCATCAAAATAGAACCACCTAAGGGCCAAGATCAGACATTCACGCACTCGCTCGAGACTTGGTACCAGTCGAGATGTAATGACAAAGGGAGAGACGGTTCCCAACTAGGGAGCTGTGACCCTACAAAAAGAGAGTTTCTGACTAAAGATGTAAAGAAACGTAGAGAAGATTGCCGCCGATCAACCGAAAGAGTTAAAGTCAAATAACGCGCCCCTGATAGAAGATGTAAAGAAACAGAAAAAGCCAAGTAAGAGTTGAAGCCAAATTCAGTAGTTGTTGCCGCGCCGAGCTCAGGCAGACAAGACGAATTCACCGCCGCCGTCACAAAGACCCATCTCTGGCAGTTTCCGTAAAGCTTCGGTGGAAAGCTTGAATAAGACATTTTTGATCGTTACAACTTGAAAACACTGACTGGAGTGAGAAACGTTACCAACCGAAAATTTGAATTAATGTTGAGAAGACAAACATTACTCTGAAATGAAAATTTTCGCTCCGTTGTAAGGATAAGAAGTTGACGACTGTTATACTCTTTTTATTTTTTTATTTCTATTTTATTTTATTTTATTTTTTGTATATAAAGATTTTCGGTAACTCATTCAGGCGTTCTTCGATTTACTTTTAGTACCGTTCTTATAAAACCAATTGTGCGCGCGTCCGGTCTGGTTAACGTGGTAAAGAGACAGCTAGCAAGATTTCAACTTCCTTTCCTCAGGATCAAAGTTCACAGCATGGGTGAGGAAGAGCACCGTTGTAATAGACGACTTGAAGACTATCTACTGTGTCGAAGCCATTACGATTAGCTACCAGAGAGCGTCGTCATATCTGGTGCTGTGTTGACCAGGTTAAACCCTGATAAACCGTGTTACACCTGTTCTGTCATGCATTGAGAGGAATTTGATATGTTACAGGTTTTTTTTTACCTTTCCGCCTTCCAACCTTCAATGTCTTCACTGAGTATTAATTTCTCCACACCCTCTTTCTTTCATCATTTTAAATCTGCCTAATTCCGAATTCAAAGACCTGAAAGCCAACCTGGGCTTTGCATTGCAACCAAAGTTGAATCGTCAATATTATACGTCCTGACCTGACGTCTCGGTTTCACTCACTTTAAAGTTGCATCTCTGTGTCGTTTCTGTAAATACTTTCATGGTTAATTTTTCAGATGAGCTCTTTGCGATGTTAACTGGGCTTTAAGAATTTATACGCAGTACTAAAATGACAACCAGTTCACATCAATTCACAGCTGAATTGGCTAGATGTAATCGTAAGTTCTATGCTAACTTCTTTTTTCTCGTGTGGAACTCTTTTCTGGGTCATACATTTCAGCCAACTTTTTAAATTTAAACGCAATGCCAATCGTTATATACTGTCTTCATAGTTACCCTTCTATCGTTTTCACTACTTGATAGTGTTTCTCTTTTCTAATTCATTCACGTCCAGTAACCCCTTGTGTCGTAGTGACTTTATTTCATTACTTTGGGATATTTCAATTTAAGGAAAATATGCTGAGCAGCCATAAGTTATAGTTTCTGGGGGAAAAAGAGAAGATATAAACTGGCGGTATCACTAGATTGAAAAAGGTCATTCTGTTACATTTGTTTGTGAGTGTGTGTTACGAAAAGACTTCTGTTTCCTTTTTATTAAACCTATTATAGTTTTAATTGATACCAGCTAATTGTACTGTATTATGTAATCAACTCTCCATGTTAATATGATCAAGAACTCATCACCTTGTCGAATAAAGTTAAGATTCGAACCTGGATTTCATTGCTAGCACACCAACAATCTAACCACATGGCCACGGTTACCTGTAATTATTGAGTGCAGGTAATCAAGACTATACAATTCTTTACCATATTATCTGAGAAACAATCTTACCCATCACAACTACACTGGGCATTTGTAACATAATTTACAACTTTGTTTAAAGATCTAATCTAAACATATTTATAAATGGAACTTTGTCTGTGTGTGTGTGTCCGTTACCTATAGACTCCGAAACAGCTGAACCGATTTTCTTGAAAATTTACACAGTAGTTCTAATATAAGCGTCTGCCAGTGTTCTTAGCTAGGTTTTGTATAGAGGTACCTCCGATAAATATCGAAAATCGATAATCGAAAAAATCGGGTTATAGAAGGAGTGCTCTGATTTTAATCAAATTTGATACACTCATAGACAAAGACATAAGAAACGATATTCAGAAGTTTCAAGGTTGCAGTTCTTACAATAGTGTAGAAAATCGATAACATATATAAAAGACAAGATGTTTGTGTGTGTGTCTGTTTATCTGCCTGTATGTCTGTATTTTTTTCAGCACTTTTATTTTAATTTTTGCTTCGAGTTTGGCTCTAAGTAGGTATAATTGTAGTTCTTAGTCTCAGTCATCATACCATTTACTCAGATGACTTATTTAGTCTTCAAAATTTAGTTTACGACGAAAAAACTTATTTGATATCGATACCAGGAAATCAAAATATGACTTACATCCATTCATTTTTCTTTCAGTCTACGGTTTCGCTTTAATTGGAAACAACTATTGCTTTTTAGTGTTTCGTGCCAACGTCCAAATAGTCTGAGCTCCAGGACCATGGATTAGCTTTAAAGCTTTCATTACACTCGAGCAACGCCGGGCTATATTGCTAGTATTAACTAAATGTAATTAAATGTGATTTAATCTCTCCAGTATATCAGTGCGAATTAAATTCAATATAGAATAATAAACGCAAATCCCAGCGTAATAGTGGTCGGCAAGCTTCACCGTAGAGATGGGTTCACTAGGTGATTTTTTCTATTTCGAGTCGTGGCGTTCAAATGGAATCCGGGCACAATTTGATATGTTTACGCAAATAAGAATCAGGAATTATTCTCCGGGCCCAATTCTCAGAACTCTGTGTTTGGACAGTTCTCTGCTAATTACTTTCTTGTGTTCTGGCTCGAAAGCGTCATCTTCCGTTTTGAAGTAAATTATTTCAGTTTTGTGGCCCGAATTTAGACCATTGCTACGTCTAATTTAAAATGGAGACGAGCGGAGGAATTAAAATACGGATTTATACAGTTATTTTGAGAGAGAAGAGGAGAAAGGGAGGGAGAGAGAGAAACAGGAGAAAGGGAGAGAGGTATAGAAAGGGGAAGGGAAGAAGATAAAGAGAAAGTGAAAGGGATACACGAAAGAGAAAAGAAGCGTGGTAGAGAGAGAGAGGAAGTGCGATAGAGAGAGAGGGGGGATTAAAGGGGAGATATAAAGAGAGAAGTTAGGGCAGAGAGAGATGACGTAGATTAAAAATAAGCATATAAAAGATTATGTATTCTTGTGACCAAAGAATGACGCCTTGTTGAAGCTGAATTAAACTCTCTTCTACTCAAGACAAAAAATAAAACTCATCGTGTACAGCTCAATTTCCGGTCAAAAAAGATCTAAGATGATGGGCAGTGCGGACGACATTCAATAAGTTAGGAAGCAAAAACAAAAACAAAACAAATTATGGGAGAGAAAAAAATGGAAATTCATAAAAGGAACAAAAATACAACAAATAACTTTCTACATCTTTCTCACACTTTCTCTGTTTTTTCTCTATCTCACATATATTCTCTCTCTCTCTCTCTTACACCTTTTGTTTACATACGAAGTGTAACAATTTTAGTCCTGAAATAACTGGCTGTAGCATGTCACTGTATGTGTCATACAATTACCTGGTATTGACTACATCGGTTCCACCTTACATGTGATATGAAACGCATGATATATGAGTCATTCATTACCGAACAATAGAGGAAGAAGTATTTGTTCATTTTATGCTATTTGCAGAGAAATGTGTGAAAAAATCTAGAGAAGCAAATTAACATTAATTTTATTTGTACAATTTCGGCAAATGGCTAGTGAAAAATGCCCCTGTTAAAAATTGGTGAGGCGATTCAAGAAAACGAGACATAAGAACAATTGCAAGAATAAGGGAAAATAGAAATGCAAACTATATTGTGGTTTCTGACAACGGAACAGAAGTAAGTGTATTTTTTCGATTCTCATATAGCACAGATTTCCACACAGGCATGTTACTGATGTAATGAATATGTAAGGAATATGCTTACACCTTGGTTCACCTTTACAGTAATGTGTTTGGCTGGTGTCAGCCATAAATACAGACGAAGGCGAGGACGCATAGAGGTCTGCGTTTATAGGTCTACCACTAAAGGTCTACAGGTCTACGACTATTGGTCAAAGTCTCAGGATACTGCATAAGACGAGTACCTTCTATTACATCTACTTGCTAGATTGTCTAACCCGGTTACATTTGCCTAAACCGTTTAGCTATCTCGAATGATATATATATATTTATATCCCTTTCCGGGACATATTAGTTACAATGTGTTATTTTTTGTATCTGGTAACTATTTTTTTATATTTTCATAATTTTCATTTTTATTAGCTGTTTTCCTTATCCGTGTATCTGAAAGAAATATATATTACGGGTATATATTACGGGTATTTGCGTTTGATAGAATGCAACTGGACTTTGAATCCGTCTCCCATATTTCTCATTTCCAGTTGATATCCACTGCACCAGCACAAAAGCTAAACATACTTTTTTAAATTACTTTTGATTTTTTTTACTTTTCTCGATAGTAAATAGAGGCCAGTTCTCTTCAGATAAAAGATTAATTTTGGGGTAAATACCAGAGGAGTTGGATATGATTATGTAAACACCGCAGCAAATTTAAAAGTGATTACAAGAAGAGAAGTAATGTATTTATTACTAATCTAACAGTATATTTAGTTCAAACGATATTTCTCAACGGTTACACAAATTTAAAATAGACACCCCGATTTTTATGTTTATTTCTTGTTTTTTTTTTCTTTAAACAATGCGCTTACTGGATTGCGTACTTAAGAAATACTGAAGAAATTTTATTCGTAGAATATGCTGTTTGGCAGTTTTCGAACTTACGCTTCACATTGCAGGATAAAATAGCGTTTGATCTGGCGTACACTCAGCATATATATATATATATATATATATATATATATATATATATATATATATATATTAATCGTATCACCCCGAGCAAGGCGGTAATGCCACTGATGTGCAGGGGGCTACATAAGAGTAAAAAGATTAAGTAGAAGAGAGTGAAGAGGAAGACGAACCAGTTAGAAAGGAGCAAGAGAAGGATGGGAATTCAGGTGTGATGACAGTTTCAAAGGTGGAGAGAAAGGAAAGGATATACGGGGTGGTGAAAGAACTAGAGTCAAGTGGTTAATAGATGAGTATTGACATTGTATTTAAATTCCTGGAGGTTGTAGCCGTCAGGAAAGCAAGAATATGAAAGCGAGTTCCACAGGCGGAAAATGCGAGAGAAGAAGCTGCAGGAGTAGAATTGTCGTCTGCATTTGATTAATCTAACTGTGAATGGGTGGGACCCAGTTGTCAATCTGGTTGCACGAGTAAATACCTGTTTATGTATATTATGGATTCTCCCGTCGATTTCGACGTATGAGTGTCTAAATCAGTTAGACTGCCACACAGAGAATTGTTTTGAGTGGTGAAGGCTTGTGTAGCACCATCCACACATTTTGGAACTGCTGATAACAAATAATCGGTTCAGAAGTTTGCCACAGATTGCATGAACAGCAGACCACAGTTATGTATCCCATAACTAGAGGGAAGGGACGGATTAATATCTTTCACAAGGGTACCAGTGCGTAAGTGAATGCAGAGTGTTCGGCAGGAATTGGAACTCGGCTCACCGATTTCTCCTTCCGAGCCCATATCCACTGCACCACAATGCACATCCGTCAATAAACGCTTACAGCACCTGGCATTTCCAATCTGTCACCCATCTAAGTATTGACCAGGCTCAAAGTTTCTTAATTTCGGTGATTTCGCGCGGGAACCGGTGTATTTAACGTGATATGACCGTAAGCTATATATATATATATATATATATATATATATATATATATATATATATAAATTAGAGAAAATTTTCAAAATTCAAAGGTGTCGGATGTACATTTCGACATACTGTAGGATCTCTAATAGAGACTCTACATCACGTCAGCGACATTATTTTTCAAAATAGGGAAGGCCCTGAGTTAGAGTGTAGAGGGGTTTGTGGTTAACAACGGTCAAAAAGTGGAAAAGGACAGAGCTGGTAGTTGCGCGGTTACAGGGTATTGAAATGGTATATTTAGGAAGGGGAGGAATATGAGTTCATTTTTTATAAAGATAGACAAATAAATGAGTTAAATTACTTTTTAAAGTTAAGATTTTGGGTTTGGGCTGTTTGAAAAGGTGTATTTAGACGAGAAGGAATGGTTTTCAATATAAGATTTTAAAAATTTGTTATATATATATATATATATATATATATATATATATATATATATATATTATAGTTTAGAACATGTACAAATTACACTCTACTACAAAGTATAAATTTTGTGCCGACATTGAAAGGAAAATGTCTCACCAGGTATCCATATTTAAATTTAAAAGTGCTCAACTCTATATAGGAGCAGATTGTCCGAGTAAATGAGGAATGAAGAAATTATTAACAACTTTCATAACCTTAATTTAAAACAGTGCTCAATATAGAAATAGTGCTGTGAATATTTATGATAAATTATAGTTTAGAACATGTACAAATTAAAATCTATGTCGAAACAAAATGTACGCTTTTAGTAGATTGTAATCTGTACATGTTCTAATCTATAATTTATAAAAATATTCATTGCTCTATTTCTATATTGAGCACTTTTTTAAATTAACATTTTGAAATTTGTTAATACTTTCTTCGTTCCTTATTCACTTGGATATATATATATATATATATATATATATATTTGGGCACTGAAGTCAACCATAGCAGTGACAGTCTTTTTTATGTTCCAAAGCAGTCTTCATCCTGGGTGTGTTGTATTTTGTCCCGACTATAGATATATGCTATCCAGTGGTGCATTGTAAGTAGAAAGGTCTCTTGTATAATTTAGATTGATATCTCTGATACTGAGAACTTTTACCCATAAATATAGCATTGCTAAAAACTATTTTTTATCATAGTGATTAACGGAGTGTCCGTCTACGAAACTTTAACATCAATCACGTAAATTACGAGCATTTTACTTGTATTAATTATATATATATATATATATATATATATATATATATATATATATATATATAGCAAAATAGGAAATCAGTGTTTTATATAATAACAGTGAATAGGAGGAACTTAAAATGAGATATATTTGTATTTTTTAAGTAGAAATAAAATTCTAATAACTACAGTGTATTTGCTTTCTCTGTGCTTCTTTTACAACCATAATGATTAAATTTGGATTCGTCTGTTAACAAGAAATTTTACTAAATTATTTATGTCTTTTTTAGATAATATTATATTTTGTTTTCACGATTAATTTCACAATGCAGCTGCTATCTGTCAGCCAACACAGGCAGTCCCTCATACCCGCCCCATCATCAGGATGGACCAAGCGAGCCTCCCTGAAAGCAATATACTGTACCTCCTCGGTTTCACTCTCTCTTCCAACCTCAAGTGGAACCATTACATTGAATCATTATCTAAATCCACTGCTATTAATGTTGGGTCATGTGTCGGGTCAGGAAGTTTTTTCCACCTCAGTCCATCTTGTACAGATAGAAATCAACCATCCGACTATGCGTTAAATACTGTTTTCATACTTGATCGGGCGCTACTGGCATTCATCTCAGGGTCCTTGAGAGGCTCAAAAGAAGAATTTGGACCGTGATCGGACTCGACCTGGCAGCTCGACTCCAGTTACTTTCTCAACGGCGGAGTGTGGCTTCTCTTTGTCTATTCTACAAATATATTCATGGTTTCTGCACCGACAAGCTTAGCTCACTGATGCCTCCTCCACAAGTATGTACTCGAGCAGCCAGACTGGCAACAAGGTCCCACTCTTTTACAGTTAAATCAAGTAAATACAGCCGCCACTTCTACTCCAACATCTTCCTTTCTCACACTTCCCGCCTGCGGAACTCCCTTCCGTATACTTGCTTTCCTCATAGCTAAAATCTCCAAGAATTTAAATGCAATGTTTATTCCCATCTCTTTCCCACTTGACTCTAGTCCATATTGCGAATCTGGTTGCACGAGTAAACACCTGTTGCAGAGGCACCAGTGACTTAAGTTCGTTGGAGCAGAAGCCATGAAAGTATTTATAAAACAGACCAAGGGGGGCCACATCTCGTCGGTGGGTAAGTGGCTGTAGTCGAGCCGTCAAGTCGGTACCTATCACAGTACTGATTCTCCTTTGGAGCCTGTCAAGAACATTGAGATAAACAGGAAGGGCGCCTGACGATATATGGCAGCAGTATTCCATGCACGGACGAATGGTTGATTTGTATATATATATATATATATATATATATATATATATATATATATATAAAGAGAGAGAGAGAGTGTGTGTGTGAGTGAGAGAGAAAGAGATAGAGACCGCGTCGGACATATACAGACAGAGAGATATATGTACGGAGTGTCTGTTATGAACGAAAATATTTTTTCTTTTTTTTTTCGGCAAGTTTCGTTCCATATATTATTCATTTTTAAAATGATATGCTGACGGCTGCTGTGGAAGTTATGCCTCTGAGATACATATGTAAAATCTATTTTGCATTGAATAAATTCAATTTCTTATTACCAATAATTCAATAAGACACAATAACAACATTTGCAATCATCAAATTTCAAAAAGAATGAACGATATAATCATATCAACTTATTAATTGCCCAAATAAATAAAAATATATCAAATAGATTTTTCGTTATACGAACGAAAAAAAAAGTAAAGAAAATAAATAAATGCTTATCATGATATTTTTCTTTAATTAAATTCCATAATTATTTTTTCTTTCTTTCTAACTTCCGGGGTTATTACAAGAGGGAAGAAATATTAAATATCTGGTAATTTGTCGTAAATCTTGCAGCATTTCAGACAAAACTATTGATGAATAAAAACAAAATTAGAATGTGGAAAACCTTTATAAAAATCTTAAAATCTTAAATTAATTTTCGTAACATATAATTTACCGGTCAGAGTATAACAAGAAGTGTTCCACAAAAGATCGATGAATTTAACTATAAGAAAAAATATTCGACCAAATATTGACTATAAATTTTAAAACATGTAGAGAACGAAATTCAATTTTTTTTTCCAAAATTCTTTGCAAAAGTAAGCATTATATTCAGTCTCTTCAAAAAAAACAATAAAAATAACACAAATTTAGTCAGTATCTCAGCAAAATTCACTTAGGTATATAACATTTCATGCCTATGCTGATTGTGCTAATTGACTAAGGACTTAAAATATTTGCTGGAAATTTTTTGCATCCACTTAATATTAACTTACTTATAAAGTAAACTGTTGGACGCAAGCCATATGCAGTGAACGATGAATAAATTATCGCCTATATGAGAAAAAAATAAAATATCACAGACATCTAAGTCTAACAGATTTATCGACCAAAAATACACAAAAACTATCTCGAAATAATAATAACCGAGAAATCTGGGAAAAGAAATTGCCTTTGATTCTGGTCAGTAGATATAAATAAATATATTTTTTAATTACTAAAAAAAAAATAGAGTGCATCAACTCAAATACAAATATCCATTTAAAATAATGTTTAAGCATATGAATTAAATATTTCTCATATATTTGTCTAAACATAATTTTAAATGGATGCTGGCGTTTGTCCATTTCGTAACGGATTTCGTAAAATTTCGTAATTATATATACGTGTTTCTGAATAAAGTTTTTTATGCCAGCGAATATGTAAATGCTTTTGAAAATGACAGAATGCATCCCTTTAAAAGAGCGTTTCACACCCCGTGTTTAGCAAATTCAGTTTCTTCGCTTTGATTATTGTTGTTGAAACGTTACTTTCTGAAATGTTGTACAAGTAGTTACAGTTGTATTAGAAAGTGCTCAATACATGTTTAAAGGAAGGTCTTTAAAGTCAATAGTCATCTCCTGTCTCACTAACTTACATCCTCTCTCTCATGCTTTTCTACATCCACCCCACTCTCATTAGTACTCTCTTCTTTCTCCTACTCTCTTCCTGACACCTCCTGCAACCTCTCACTCCTCATAACATTCCTCCCCGTCTACCCGACTCTCATCAGTAATCTCTTCTCTCTCCTACTCTCTTCCTGACACCCCCTGCAATCTCTCTGTCTTCATAACATTCCTCCTATGTAAACCCCTGCACAACAGTGGCAGTAAAATGCCTTGCTTGGGGTGACACGAATTTTAAAAAAAGAAGAAATACTAAAAAGTAATCGTGTACAATAATATATACATTGGTCTCAACCACAGTTTTTCTAACGACTTCGGAATCTCTTGCATCTCTTCTGGACAGTCTCTTTGTATAAATTGGTAAATGCTGCCATAATCCTTGTCTTCAGTTCATCTTTGGTCACACAAGGAGTTTTGTTGGTCTCTTGCTCAACTGCGCCCCACATATAATAATTAACAGGGTGGCCAGATTTAAGGGGTAAGGTGATTGCAGAAATAGTCTATCAGTCATGACTCTGTTCTTCTGATTGTATGACATGGTGCATAGTCTTTTTATCAGACATAGCGTCTTCCAGTAGTTAAGCACTTTGACCCAGGGCAGTAATACGTCTTCAAGGTACTTAATGCAGGCCTGCGTGTTGAGTCGGAGTTCCTGTGAGAAATGATTGGAGGCATAATGTCACGTCACTAGTCATTACACAAATCATATTCAGAATCACCATTAAACTCATCCAACTCTTTGCGAAATTCTTTTCGTTGTCCCCAAATTGACACATAAACACTCCGAAATGTTCGTACTAGAGCATCCGGCGTGAATGCAAACCTTTACAGCCTGCTGTTTCTAAATTTCTGGTGGAGTGAATTGCGTCATGGTGCTCTTTTTCTCACCGTGCCGAACTGATACTACAATTCGGGGAATTCGACAAAATCAGGGACAAAAAATGCGTAAAATTAAAAATTTATATTTTTAATTTCGGGCATTTTTTTTTTTGATTTTTGAATGTTAACAATTTACCCATCGCACCCTGTATATATGAGGTATTTTGACGGAAAGTTTTTATTGAAGAGTCCATAAAGAAAATATACAAATTGTACATAGTATATTTGAAAGATTTTTTCTAATATATTTATTGCAGCGTATTAGAATTTAAAGATCATAGTTTATTTTAAGCTTTTAACTGACTTCAGTCTTTGTTTAGACTCAAAGATCATTTTTTTGGGAATCTGATATTTTCAAAAACTTAAAGTATGAAACCTGTTATTTTTCTTTTCTTTTTTTACTCGATATCAGGCAAATGTGATTGAAGTTTTTAATTTAGATGCTAATGATAGTAAAGAATATATCATCATATGGTGTTTGAAAATTTAAAATAGAACTTCGACTGCGTACTTCTAAATTATACGTGACTTTAAAAATTATTTTCTCTCAGATTTATTAGAATATCCTTTAACAGTTGTAATGTGTTTTTCACTATGATTTACTGAGCTTTATTGAAGTATCAACAAAGGGTTGTCTATAATTTTTGTGTTTCTCTATAGTGAGTTTCTGCATTAAGCTATGATTAGGAGGTATGACAAGTAAATCTAAAAGAAATTACTGTAGGTGAATATGCTAAGATGAATTTTCTTCTATTTCTTTTATGTGCCCTGTCCTTTCAGGACGTAGGCAATCATTGTTTTCCGCTACTCCCTATCCCTGGTGGCTCTAAGTACGTTTTCTTCTGTTACACAATGCAATCTTCGTTCCGTCATCCACCTGCTCAAACACATCAAATATGTTATCCGCTGCCTTCCTCTGTCTCATTTTCCTTCTATCTGGCCTGTCAGTGTTAGGTTCTCCAAGCCCTCCTTCCTCATTGCATATCCCAGAAACTTCAGCTTTCTTTTCCTGATGCTCACTATTAATTTTCATTTCGTTGCCATTCATTCCAACACCTCGTCATTGCTTACTTGCTTGGTCCATGATATCCGCAGTATCCTTCTGTAGAACCACATTACCGCTGCTTCAAGTTTTATCTTCATCTTAGATTATATTGTCCAGCATTCACTGCCGTATTGAAGAACTGATATCACATAGCGATCTAGCACTCTCTCCTTTGTTTCTAGTAAAATTTTCCTGTGTCTTAGTACGTTACTCAGCTTCTGCAACGCGTCCTTCGCCATGACATTTCGCCTTGGGATCTCTGTATCGCACTTTCCATCTCCTGTTAGAACACTTCCTAGGTATTTAAATTTTTGTACTTGCTTGATTCTAGTATCCTCCACCTGTATTTGGCAGTTTTGATTGCTCTTTTTGCTGATGACCATGCATTCAGTTTTATTGCAGTTTATTTGTAGTTCTTTTTTGTCACTCTCCACAGCTACCTTCTGTAGGGGGTCTCGTAGTTTACTTTTTGTGTCTGCAATCAGCACAGTAACATCTGCATACCTTATGTTGTTTAAATTGTGGCCTCCGATATCAAATCCTGGCATAGAATCTAGTGTTCTCAAAATATTCTCATTGTACAAGTTAAACAGATCCGGTGAAAAGACACATCCTTGTCTTACGCTCCTTTCTATCTTAGTAAATCTGCTGAAATTGTTACCTGTCCGTATGCAGGCAGTTTTCTGCCAGTAAAAATTCTTGATTACTCTGATGTCTTTCCCAAAAATGTCGATACTGCTGAGCATCTCCATCAATTTTTTGTGGTGTATTTTTTTGAATGCCTTCATATAATCAATAAAACATAGGTACAAGTCCTTCTTCATTTGTATTGCCCTTTCGGAGAGTATCCTAATCATAAATATGGCGTTCCTTGTTCCAGTGTCTTTGATGTACTTGCACTGTTCCTGTCCTATCTCTGGCCTGTTTTTGCTTCTTGATCTATTCATCAGGATTGTGACAATCGGTTTTTTAATGTGACTCATTAAGCTGATAGTTCGGTGTAGTTCGCACTCGCTTGCACCTGGCTACTTCGGCAGTGCTATTCCACTATTATAAAATAATTTATTATTTCTGCAATTTTCTTTATGTCGAATTCTTCCAGGGCTATCAGCAGCTCTATTACAAGCTGGACCAGCTGCTTTGTTTGTGTTCAGTTTGGACATTGCAGCTTCCACTTCGGACTAAAATGTTTCCGGTCTGTCCTCATCCTTGTGTATTCTCGGGTGCTCTTGCCTGTCGCGAAAAAGATCTTTTATATACCTTTTTATATAGAAGATAAGGGCCTACCAGACAATTAACTACAGTTCCAGCCCACACATTAATTGTAAACTGATGATGATGTTTAGCCTGTACTGTACCATAGTGATTTCGATCCGCCCACAAATGTTGGTTGGGAAATTTAGTTACAAATGTTGCCTCATCCGTAAACAAAACTGAAGGGACAAAAGACGGATCGGCAGTTTGTACAATATACCATCGGCAAAACTTTTTCTGTGGTGAGCGATCAGGAGACGTAAAACTCTGAACAAGTTGCAAACGATATCGATACAGGGGTTGCTATGAAAATGAGGTACTATGAAAATTACGACATGCTAGAGTCACTTTTATTGATCAAGAACATGGTTCTTTCATGGACATGTGAATTCGTAAATAATTCTCATTCTGTCATTTTTAACGAAACTTTCATATATATATATATATATATATATATATATATCAGAGGTAGAATACGCCGACTGATGACAATTCGGTCTGGTTTCAATCTTGGCTAAAAGCAATCGTATGTCTAACCGTACTGATGAGCTGTTATACAGCGAACCAGATCTGTCTGCGGATGACTATTTACGCTCTCACGCCCTGACTGAGCACCCTGGAAGAATGGTAGACTTTGAAAAAAAAACAGTAGCTACGCTAGGATCTACTCATCGTTCATTCAATAATGAATTAAAACACTCTTAGCTACTAGCATCTGTTCACTTGGTATATCACACGCTAAAAGTCTGACTTCTTCTACCGAACGCCCATGGCTAAAAGCAATCGGATGCTAGAGTCACTTGACGTGCGCTGATACCTGGGTCGTCACTCAGGTTCTTCTCTGTCAGTCCATACAATCAGATCTCAGTTTTCCTCGATCCAGAGTTTGTGGTGCCAATGATCCTGTTACAATAATGCGACCATAAACGGCAGCAAATTTTGGATGACTCAGCTACCTTCAACCTGAAAACGCAGACTGATACAGCCTTGCTGCCTCGCGGCCATTCCCATTCGCGGATATATAAATATCATATCACGACATGAATTACCTCCCATTGTTAAACAAAACAATTCTCAGTTAAATTGCTACTGCACATGTTAATTGTTGTAGGCAGACTAACCACAAATATACAGGAATGACAAATGTAACCTAGTTTACATGAGAACACAGCGCCATCTGACGCGAACTTTCCTTAAACTAAAAAACGATGGAATTGAGCGGACATGTTTTGTATATAATTTTGTCCTTGTTTTGGTGTGAAGAACCCACTCCGAATATTTGTAATTCTTTTTATATATATATATGGATATCAATAAATAAACATGTACATGGGTTTACACGTAGGTATATACAACTATAAATGTATACTTTCTTGTGTTATTAAAAGAGTGCTCAATGCAATATAAAAGAGTTTTTAAGTATATGTTAATAGATAAACATATATTCCTACGTTTATAACACGACTAGGAGTTTCATATATCGTGATATATATATATATATATATATATATATATATATATATATATATATATATATTCAGAAATTATAAGATGGATATGTTACAATATCGCTACAAAAGTAGCTATTTTGTTTCGACAGTTCTATAAACCACTGTAATAACAAAATTAAAATATTAAGTTCTGTTCTGTATGGACCACTCTTTATGAAAGTAAATTATTACAATGGTTTATAGAAGCATAATATTACTGCACAAAAATTTTCAGGTGATATGATATCTCCTGCAGAAAAACTGTATTGTTCTGAGATATGAAAATGTTTGTGTAGTAGTATAAACCATTGTAATAACAATATAACAATATATTAGTCATTCACATACAAATCTATTTTGCGGTATCCCAGCTTCATGGACGGGATCGAAACTCGACCGACTGGAGACAGAGAGTGAATTTATAAAATATATATGTTATAATATCACTACAAAAGTATCTGTGTCTTATCAAGTGATAAACCTTTGCAGATTCGCTAAAAAATGAGCATTCATGATGAAAAAATGCCCTGAACTTATAAACAGTTTTATGGACAAAATGCTTATGTTTCTAGGAAGAAAGATCAATGGTTTGTTTTTATAATTAAATTATGTTTTTAATCCTTTTAAAAACCTTCAAAATTCTAGTTAATTTTTAAATGAGTAGGCCATAAATTAGTACAGAAAATATTAGTTCCTTATTTTCAATGAAAATCACGTTGATTGGAAAATACTTGCAAAATCGAATAAATGTCAAATTTTAATGAGACGTTCAGGTCTTATTCGAAAATAAAATAAATTATTTTAGAAAAGTTTCTCGCATCTGTTACCTAACATTTTATGAATTTTTTTCATTTTTGTTTGGCTTAATTTTTCTATTAGCTCTAAGCAGAATTTGTTATAGAATTCAAATCATCAATTTTCTTTCGAAAACAGGACTTGGGTAGATTTTTTAAAATTATATAAAAAAAGCACTCACGTTATATTCGTCAATAAATTTTCCATAGATATGTCTACTCGTAGAAAAAATTAGTTAAATTTCTAAATTTGTTGCTGTCAACTAAACTGTTAAAATTTTATACAAATACCTACTTCCGTGAAAATTAATACTTTTCTCCAATATTTTAAAGTAAAAATAATTATATTTGTTTCAAATCCGATTGATTAAGCTTTAACTCAGCTAATCTTCTTTAAAAAAAGGTTTTAGAAAAGGATATTTATTTTCGAAAGATATTGTAAGAAAGGAAATTACGTTGCGCTGAGAAAATTGTAAACTTGGCTAAAATCAGCAACTTTTAAGGTTAAAAACTTAATTCCAATCAAACTAAATTGGTATTAAATGCAACAATGTATTTCGCATATTGAAAATATTAAATGTAACCTGTTAGCTTAAAATTAAATCTAAAATAAAAGATTCAAGAAAGATTTTACAGTTATAAAATTTCATTTTAATCTCTATGTATCGCGTTTTTTTTAAATAACTAGCTATAAATATATTATATATAATCACATCGTTAGATAGATAGATAGATAGATAGATAGATAGATAGATAGATAGATAGTCTCATTTCTTTTAGAATACTGTATGAGATTGTATTTTCAATTAAAAGATACTGAGATATATATACAAAACTTTTACCTATATATGCTAAGTTCTTTCAGTTTGTAAATATCTGATTGGAAAGCGATAAGATAATATATTTACTTATATAATGTTACTTATATCATTATAAGGTATAAATGATAAGTGATAACAAAACTTTAATGTGAAGATTAATCTTACTCGTGTCATCAGTTCTCAACTCCATGACTAGGATGAGAACAAAAAAAAATTACTCCTCTCTTAACAGTTCGATAAGTTCAAATTGGCAGTTGATCTAAAAATGAAATACCTTCAGTACCGTGCGTCTTTAGTGGTACCTAGTTATATATATGACTAAAAGCCCGGCGTTGCTCGGGTGTAATGAAAGCTTTAAAACTAATCCATGGTGCTGGCGCTTTGACTCTTTGGACGTTGGTACGAAAGCCTAAAAAGCAATAATTGTTTCTATTTAAAGCGAAACCGTATATTTTAAAAAATGTATGGATGTAAGTCAAATTTAGATTTCCGGTATCGATATCAAATACGTTTTCCGTTGCAAACTGAATTTTGAAGGTTAAATAAGTCCTCTGATTAGATGGTATTATGGCTGAGACTAAGAACTACAAGTATACCTACTTAGAGCAAAATCCGAATCGAAAATCAAAATAAAAGTACTGAAAACCTAATTTTGATCAAACCCGATAGGATATCGAGGTATCGGTTTCCAATATTGAAGACAAATACGTCATCCAAGGATAAACTAACCTAAGTAAATCCAGGAAAACTTATCGCACCAAATGGAAGAAAAATTGGAGAAAATGAGCCATATTGATGTCTGAATATTGGTTTTTCATCAGATTCAATAAAATATCGGGGGTATCGATTTCCGATATCGGGGAAAATGAGTCGTCTTAGAAGATATACTAATGTTAGAGACTAAAAACTCTAATTTTACCAAGTCAGTGCAAATTCGGCAGCAAGAACCACGATAAAAGGGCTGAATTCTTGATCTTGATCAGACTTGATCGGATATCGGTGTATGGATTTCTGATATAGTGTAGGAATCGGAGAAAATATGTAACCTATGACCTGACCAGAAGTTTAAAGAATATTTATTTATTTGAGGTTTGGTGTGAATCGGATAAAAATTGTGGATTTGTATAAAGGACATACATACAGACAGACAGATAGACACACACACACACACACAAGCATCTTGTTTTTTAAATATAGAGATATATAATCATATCGTTAGATCAGAGAGTTATTTAAATGTTATAAGTGATACACGCTTGGGCGATCATGTCTCAAAAAAGACATGACTGACTGTGCAGAAAATTATCCCGCATTATTTTCTGCGATAGACTGGTTATCATCTAATTATAGACATTTCCTGTAATCTAACCCATAATTGGAGGGAAGAAACAGATTAATACCTTTCCCCAGGGTATTTGCGCGTGAGTTAATGCAAGGAATTCAACTGGAATTCGAACTCGCTATTGTTATATATATATATATATATATATATAGAGAGAGAGAGAGAGAGAGATTGGAACCGACTTAGATAGATAGATAGATAGATAGATAGATAGATAGATAGATAGATAGATAACAAACTGGCTATATATTTTGTAAATATCAAAGTTTAAAAACGAAGGTTTGTTTTGAGAGTTTTGTACTTTGCTTGAAGCATCGTGTATATTAGGTGTATGGGTAGGTCTTGAAGGCTATCACAGTGCGTTTAGTAATATAAAGGAAGGTAAAAAGGTGTTGAGTATAACCTATTTACTCATTAATATTTCGAGATCAAACTCTCATCTTCAGAATAGTAGAAGAGCTTGTTTTCACGTCCGCTCGTGAACCGTGCCTTTCAACGTGTGGTCATAATTCGCTGCTACTGCTACTTGTATTGTGTGTGTGTGTGTGTGTGTGCCTGTAAGTATGTTTGAGCATGTATGTGCGTGTGTGTTATGGTTTATATATGTGTGTATTGACCGATAGTAGGATTAGGCTTTTTCGCATCTTTATTAAAGTGATAGTGGGCGCCGTTTTACGATTTGAGGACTTCTTTTGTGACAGTCCGACTAAAAACATTTAAATAGAACGTATTCATGTCTGTTTCGAAACATTCACCGGGGCAGCACTTCTAAACCGAAGTGCCATTTTCCCTAAGATATTTAATTCAATGATATGAGATTTGTATTAACTGAACATATGTTCAGATAAATATACATTTTATACGTTTATAAGCTTTCACAAAGACAGAAATCAAATCGGGCAAAATTTTTTATTCATATCTTACGATTAATGTTTATTTTCTTATTAAGAGGAAAGACTAAAGTAGATGTTTTTTTTAAATTTTAAATCCCTTCTAGCACGTTCAAAAGTTTGTTAAATACGTTTGTTCTCACTTACTCAATGAATTCCATAAACTAGCCAGTTGTGACAATCAGTGTATAATAGTGTCTGCTCATAAAGCTTACAAAGTCGTCTCCGTCGTTCTGGGGAAAAAGATTGACCAGTTCAGCCTATAAGATGCATACCTAAGCCTATAGCATTCTGTATTTTAATGCATATATAATAATATATGGTTTATTCGTTTGTTTGTTTGTTTTTTATTATTTAGTTACGATAATAAATATACGTGAGTAACGTATAGTTTTTATGTGTGTCTTCTGTTAGTACTGTTTCAAGGAATACGAATGCATGAGTCTGTCACTGTGGATTTTGTATGTCTTTGAGAGGCAGTGTAATAATTTATAAACAGAATTGATCCACTGTGTGCTGTGCAGGATCAACGAGCTTAGATGTCAATGTATTTATCCGTCCTTCTTTTGACGTGTTAGCACTAAGAGAAATGGACACGTAAATCAAGAGAAAGATCTTCAACGTTAGGAAAGCAAAGGAAACTGGGCCGCGTTAAAAGAACCACTCCACGCCCTGGGATTTGGAATTCTGTTCTTTGCCAATCCCTCACGGAAGCGCATGGCACATTCGCTTCACGCCAGCCACACTGACGTCTACAAGAAGCAGGGAAAATCGGAAATCACAAAGGAGTTAGGATTGTAAATGATATCGCAATGTGTATCAGTAGCAATGGAATGAGGAAGATGAAGAGATTAGTCGATGGAGTTACAGAACAGGCGAAAGAAAGGAATGGACAAAAAATCATTAAAAATAATTCTGAAGAAAAGGTAAAAAGGCTTAAGAAAATCGGTATCAAAATAATAATAATCAAAAACACGCAAAGAAAAGAAAAACATCAGAACTAAAAATGAAGATAAAGAAAAAACTAGAAATTAGGTATCTCTATTTTTTGGCTATCAAACAGCATCGCACGATGAAAAAAGGCCCCAAACTTAATAAAAACAACGGTTTATTGTCAAAATGTTTATCTTCTTATAAAGAGGAAAGACCAAATTATATTATTTATTCTTCTATTAAATTTTTAAATCCTTTCTAGCACGTTAAAAATTTTGTTAAATATGTTTATTCTTACGTCCTGAATGTATTCCATAAACTAGTCAATTATGATAATTAGTGTTTAATATGGCCTGCTTATAGAGCTGTTAAAGTCATCTCCGTCAATCTGGGAGAAAAAAATTGACCAGTTCAGCTTATAAGATGTATAGTAATGACAATATTATAATTACAATAATCTGGGAGATTTATAACTGTCCCTCTCAAAAGGTTACATAACATCTGGAATTCCTATCGTATCTATCTCTCACTTTCTCTCTCTCTCTCTCTCTCTATATATATATATATAGAGAGAGAGAGAGAGAGAGAGAGAAAGAGAGAGTCGGTTTCATTACAGTCGGATTCATTACACTCTCTTATGTGCACATACATTTTAAAACAGTAAAAAGTGAAGAAAACAAATGCCAGTGAAAATGGCTAAAAAAAGTGGTCGAAAGTGCTTGGTACAATGGATAATGCAATAAAACAATTTTTGCACTCCCTTCAGTCAGTCAGTTAAGTGCCATACGTGAAACACGCTTGGACGAAAAGAGACATGACTGACTGGGCAGAAGATTTTCCCGCAGTAGTTTGCCATTGCTTTCTGTGGTAGACTGGTTGCCTGCCAAGGCTATAGAACCCAATCTGTCCTGTTATTTAACTCATAACTGAAAGAAAGAGACAGAATAATACCGTTCCCAAGGGTACTTGCGCATAAGTGAATGCAATGAATTCAACTGGAATTTGAACTCGGCTCTCTGATTTCTCGTTCCGAGCCGATATCCAATAGACCACCACACACATCCCTTACTTTGACAAAATGAAAACATAAGAATGCTGGAAAAAATAAAATAAAATTAATTAAATTGCCCTTGTATTTCATACACGACGAAAGATATTTAAAAAAGATATACACCCCCCCACACACATATATATATATATATATATATATATATATATATAAAGACCATTTCTTTAATCTTCGTTAATTTCCATAACACGTTTACATTTGTTGACATTACGATACTTTTCAGAGCAAATATGTTTATTACGATGAATCGAAAAATGTGTTATATAGGCTTGACTTTACTTTGTTTAGACTGTTGGTCATTCGTGGCCGAGTGGTCTAAGACGTGCCAGATATGTGGATAGGGGTTGCCGGTTCGAATCCTGCCGAATGACATACATTTTCGTAACAAAAATTTATTGTAAATAATCAAGCCAGTAAAAATTGCTCTAGCACACTTACACACACACACACACACACACACATTAGCAGCAGCAGCAGCAGCCAAGAAGGACTATTTGCTGAAAGGCGCGGCCTCAAACACAAACACTTTAACATTCTGAAGATGAGATTTTAATCTCGAAATATTAATGTATAATAAATAGGTGATATCTACCAACTTATTTACCTTCCTTTATTTTACTAAACGCATTGTGACAGCATTCAAAACCTAACCATATCCGTAATACTGTCTGATTATTAACAAAATATCTACCTCAATATGAGTATCGCTCAAAAATATTGTTCAAACAAATCATTACGTGTATATATATATATATATATATATATATTAATGAATATATTTTCCTACATCTATGCACAGCTCGGAGTTACAAGCCCTATGCGATCATATGTTACGATTGATGTTTATTTTCTTATTAAGAGGAAAGACTAAAGTATATGCTTTTTTTTATTATTAAATTTTTAAATCATTCATTTATGAATGCTGATTACAGAATGCATGAAGTTCCGAGTCGTGCTATGGATGTAAGAAAATATGTTTACTTATTAATGTATATATTTTATAGCTCTGTTATAATTCATCGAGCAATGTTTTATTAACACCAGAAATATATTTATATAAGTATTCATACTTGCATCAGCGAGTCTATTTTCGTCATTTTTACTCGGCAGAATTCTAGCGCCATGATTATTTTAATGGCACAAAAGTGGTCTCATTACAAAACAGAAGTTCAATTGAAAGCTTCAACATGAAAGTCAACATGAGTAGACTGCAAAGTATTGTAGCTGCACAGGCTGAAAAGGGACATAAGCTGATCGGTGGATATAAATGTATATTTCATTAAATAATATAGACAAGTTTTGCTTTTTTATTTTATGCAAATTTTTTTCATATTCTCTGATAAGCTTAATAGCATTATCATTAAATGAAGAAAGAAAATTACAATATTGATAAATAATTTTTTAATAATCCAATCGAAGTTTTCGGCTTACATCAGCCATTTTCAAAAATGTTAAATTACATAATAAATATTAAGTATGGGAAGCCATTGTAATAAAGCAATGTCTTCTGTTATTAATGATAGGCATTTAAAGATATTTGTGGAGATTTCATAATTTATCTTGTTTATGTTTATATATATATATATATATATATATATATGTATATTTTAAATCGTATCACCTCGAGCAAGGTGGTAACGCCACTGATGTGCAGGGGGGCTACGTAATAGTGACAAGATTGGAAAAGAGAAAGCCGGAAACCACATCCCAAACAGGGAACAAGCGGTGAGCCTCTTAACCTGTTCAACAGACGTGGGTGGAGGGTAGAGTGTAAACCGGGTTATCATTACGAGGTATTATGGCAAAGTTGTAGGTGATCTTATGATTTTTTCTTTTGGGGATATTAATTATATAATAATTGACCAAACGTAAATAAAATCGATCTTCGATAATGGATAAAAATATCACCGAAATCATTCGGATAAGCAAAACATTTGGACAATTATTTTATAATTTATGTCCTGAAAAGTAACAATAATAATGAACCGATTTCTTGAAAATTTACACAGTTGTACTATAAGCGTCTGCGAGTGTTCTTAGCTAGGTTTTATGTCGAGGTATCCCCGATGAATATCGAAAATCGATAATCGAAAAAATCGGTTATAGAAGGAGTGGTCCGATTTTAATCAAATTTGATACACTCATAGACAAAGACATAAGAGACGATATTCAGAAGTTTCAAGGTTGCAGTTCTTACAATAGTGCAGAAAATCGATTATATATATATATATATATATATATATATATATATATATAAAAGGCAATATGTTTGTGTGTGTGTGTTTATCTGCCTGTATGTCTGTATTTTTTCGGCCCTTGTATTTTAGTTTTTGCTTCGGGTTTGACTCTAAGTAGGTATAATTGCAGTTCTTAGTCTCACCCGTGATACCATTTACTCAGAGGACTTATTTAGCCTTTAAAATTCAGTTTACGACGAAAAAACCTTATTTGGTATCGATACCAGGATATCAAAATTTGACTTACGTCCATTCGTTTTACTTTCAGTCTACGGTTTTGCTTTAACTCGAAACAACTATTGCTTTTTAGTCTTTCGTGCCAACGTCCAAAGAGTCTGAGCTCCAGGACCATGGATTAGTTTTAAAGTTTTTATTACCCCGAGCAACGCCGGGCTATACTGCTAGTATATATATATATATATATATATATATATATATATATATATATCCCTATTTCTTCTTGTTCTTTTTTAGCCGTATTCTTACAGGACGTTACTTGATCATGGATCTCTGCATACCCCTATACTTTGTTGCATTTAAAACTACCAGCTCAAGCCTATCAAGTATGACTCACGCTACCTTTCCTTATCTCTCTCTATCACGTGAGTCTTAGATTCTCTAAACACTTTTTCTTCATTACACGTCCCAGAAACTTCAGCCGTCATTTTCTGATGTTAATTATAATTTTCATCCTCGCCAAAACCTTGTCGTTGCTCAGATGTTCTATTCATGGCATCTTCATCATCATTCTGTTGAACCACTTTTTGTTGGTTCCAGCTTCTCTGATTTTTGACGTGATTTTCAAAATTTTGCTGCCATACAGGAAAACATATATCGCATTGCAGTCATGTACTCTTTTCTTTGCTTCCAAAGAAATATTCCTGTCTCTCCAGAATCTGCTTAGCTTTTGAAATATTTCCATGCCAATTCGGCTTCAAATCTGTGTCGCGTTTTCTGTCCTTTGTCAAAACACTTCCCAGGTATTTAAATTTCTGCACCTGCTTGGTTTTAGTATCCCCGACCTGTAGTTGACATTCGGTAAATTAACCTGTATATGATACTATTCTTATTGTACAAAAAAGATTTTACGTTTGTTCTTCATGTAGCGACATCATCCCTTCACAAGAAAAACAAAATACGCACGCACGCACGTACACACACACACACACACACACACACACACACACACACACACACACACACACACACACACAATAAATGCTGAATACGAATGAAGAGATTTTATTTACATGCCGTAAGTGAACGACTTTTGATGATATCAGCATCTGACACAGAGTCTTTGATAAATGACAGATGAAGAAATTGTAAACATCTTGAGATGAAAAGAAAGAGATAGAGGGAGAGTGAGAATGTCCCCCCCCCACACACACACATACATACTATACGGAGATTAAATTCAAATGGATCACTCCGTGAGATGTCAATCTTAGGCATCAGGGCGAAGAAAAGAGTAAAATATAAGCCATGAACAGTGGGTTCAATCTTTGGCCATGGAGACATTTATTGTCGAACATCTTTACCAAAATAAAAAGGAGCAGAGGAACAAAATTCCGTATAGATAGTCTAACGGGTGCACAGCAATACAGTAAGCATGTATGCATAGATTGAAAAGAAAACAAAAAAACAGACCGAAAGAGACAGAGAGAACAATATAAATGCAAATAGTTACAGGTAGGGAGAGAAATAGAGAATCATGAATTTTGTGAAGTTCTATTAAGAAGGAGAGATAAAATACCTTTTTCTCTTTTTTTGCCCCGGAAGTAGCGACAACTTATGTGTACCTGTATGTGTTATAAATGCAATTCCAAAGGCATCTCTAAATATTTATGGTATTTAATAATTTATGACGCATTTTCTGTTGAAACTACCTGTATTTCTGCTAGCCTACAAAATTTGTTTCCATTTTAATGACTTTTCTTCACATCTCCTATTGTATTCTCCCGAAATAATAAGAACATAAGTTTTATTTCAGTCTTTACACAAAATATAAATAACCCAATAAACGTAGCAGTTTGCTGAATGGTGGGGGGGGGTAAGAAAGAGGGGAGAAAATGATCAGAGAACAAATAAGGATTGACCCTTCACTTGAAAACATTAAAATTGTTCATGGATACAGCCACATGGAAATCTTGTCCACAATGTAGCAGGTCTTGGGTAAGAGATGTTTGTGCGACCTTCTGCGGCACACACATCCACACTCATTTGCACACAGGCACACACTGACATACATGTGAGTGTGAGTATGAGCGTCTTCCCCTTGTTAGAAATAATGGAGTGAAGTTATTTCTTATTGTATTCCCTACATCTTTTTTTAAAAATTTAGTTCAATTTTTAAAACCATCTGCTATACAAAGCTGTAGAACAGGGACTGGTAATCTTTTAAAAAGTGAGGGCCAAAAATCTATGTGGAGTCATGGAGGAGGGCCAAACAGCTATGGCTCCGGTGTCATGAAGAAGAACCATGTTATTAAATATGTGAATCAATTTTTTTCTATGTGTTTCAAGAAAACAAGGATTCAATATAGTTTAATATCTGACAGGAATATTGTTAAAAAATATTACATCTTAAAAATAAATGTTTCATAAATCAGCATTGAAAAAGAAATCCATTAAAATCGGTTGAAAACACTATTTTATATTCATTTAAATGTGCCCGCTCACGAAAACAATTTCACAGAAAAAGTGAAAGTGAGGCTATAGGCTAATTTTGACGATCTCTACAAATAAAAAATAAAAGCAAAACACATTCTCCAGGTAATAAGAATTTTTAAAAAATTTCGACGCAATATATTGAGACTATCAACTATCACTTTGGTTTGGTTTACCTATATTTATATCGTGTCCTGAGTTAGGTAGCTGGCCGGACAAGATTCACTCGAGGGCCGGGTGTGGCCCGCGGGCCGGAGGTTGCCGACTGCTACTGTAGAATATAGTTTACCCTGTTATTTCTCTCACAACCTTGATTGCAGAAGAAATGAAGTTAACTGTATGAAGAAGAAATGAAGTTAACTGTTTTTCTCAAATCTTGTCAGTCTACCATTACATCCTATAAATATATTCGGTAAGAAAGAAAAAATACTGTTGCCATTTGTTTTGTTCGTCGGGCTAGCAATATCCAATTTTCTGATAGGTTACAGATGCAGTTATCTTTTCACTGTATATAATGAAGATTAATAAAAGCCTGTAATTGATCACTGACTGTCTATACAAGCCTATTACTTCGATTGATACATTGTTTTCTCCTCCTCCTTCCTCTTCTTCTTCCTTTTCCTTTTCTTCTTCCTTTTCCTTTTCTTCTTCCTTTTCCTTTTCTTCTTCGTATTCTGCAGCTTTCGCCTTCTTCTTTATGATCATCATCTTTTTCGTTTTTTTTTTTACTATATCTCTTCAGGACGTTGATGGTCATGGCTGACCACAACTTCCTGTCCTTCGTAACTCTTAATATCGTATTCTTCTTCTTCATCATCATCATCTTCTTCTTCTTTATAGTATTTTTTTTCTTCGCCATCTTCTTCTTCTTCTTATCTTCTTCTTCATCTTCTTCAATATATTCTTCTTATTATTATTCTTCCTCTCTTCTTCCTATTTTCTTCTTCACCATCATCTTCTTTATATTTCTTCTTCATAATCTTTTTCTGCTTCTTCTTCCTCTCTTCTTCCTAGCTTCTTCTTCGTCTTCTTCTCCACCATCTTCTTCTTCTTTATTTTCTTCTTCTTTTCTTCCTTTATCAACTTCGTTTTTTTCTTAATCTTCTTCTTCACCATGTTCTTTCCGTTTTCTTCTTCTTCTTTATACCATTTTTCTTCACCATCTCCTTCTCCTTTATCTTCTACGTTTTTTTTTCATCTTCTTCTTCACCATATTCTTTCCGTTTTCTTCTTCTTCTTTATACCATTTTTCTTCACCATCTCCTTCTCCTTTATCTTCTTCGTTTTTTTCTTCATCTTCTTCTTCACCATGTTCTTTCCGTTTTCTTCTTCTTTATACCATTTTTCTTCACCATCTCCTTCTCCTTTATCTTCTTTGTTTTTTTCTTCATCTTCTTCTTTGCCATGTTCTTTCCGTTTTCTTCTACTTCTTTGTACCATTTTTTTCAGGACGTTGATGATCATGACTGTTCACAATTTCCACTTCTTAGTAGCTTTTAATATTTTCCTCTTTTTGATTTATCTCCTAAAATCCGTTTTGTCATTTATTTAGACAAGTTCGTTAGGTAGGTTAAGCTCTGTTCTTCTTTATTTCTTTGAACTTCAATATGTCACGTGAATGTTAAATTTTCTAAACCCACTTTCATCATTATGTGTCCTACAAATTTTAATTTTTTAATTCTTCACCATGGTTCACAAATTCATGGCATGGTATTATCAGAATCCTTTTACAAAAGCAGAAAAAATCATTGGAATCAAAGAAAAATTTACTGGATTGTTACGTAATGTCAACGCTCCCATAAGAGAGTGAATGCTGGACAATCTCATCACAGATGACGGAGAGACTTGAAGATTAATTTCTAGCTGGTTGTATACTTGAAATATATTTGAGTTATATGGTCAGTAAATTTACTTATATAAAACTAGCAGTATAGCCCGGCGTTGCTCGGGTGTAATGAAAGCTTTAAAACTAATCCATGGTCCTGGAGATCAGTTGTTTCCAGTTAAAGCGAAACCGTAGACTGAAAGAGAAATGAATGGATGTAAATCAAATTTTGATTTCCTGATATCGATATCAAATTTTCTACACTATTGTAAGAACTGCAACCTTGAAACTTCTGAATATCGTTTCTCATGGTTTTGTCTATGAGTGTATCAAATTTGATTAAAATCGGACAAGTCCTTCTATAATCCGATTTTTTCGATTATCGATTTTCGATATTTTTCGGGGGTACCTCGATACAAAACCTAGCTAAGAACACTCGCAGACGCTTATAAATTGTAAATTTTCAAGAAAATCGGTTCAGCCGTTTCGGAGTCTATAGGTAACGGATACACACACACACACACAGACACACACACACAGACAAAGTTCCATTTATAAATAAGTTTAGATGTTACGCACATATGCATTGATGGTTCTACTGTTTCACTTTTGAATTCGCAGAGTTGACAAACCTTCACAATTAATCAGTGGATTGCCATGTTGATTTCTCTCAGCAATTTAATTCATATATTTAAATGTAAATGTTATCCTGTATTACTGCTTCTTTTAAGCGAAATTCTTCTGGGCTGTAGTCATCCGTAGTATATATATTTTTTCCTTTAATAATATAAGGGAAAGGGGAAAATATTGCACATATTAGTTGCAGAAGGGACAAGAGAGTTCGAAAAATATTCTTAAATTAACACAGAAAAACTGGAAGAATTAACCGTATCAAAATCAATGTTTGTCAACTGTTTTCATCTTATGCTGCACTTGGACCTATTATTAAACTTGCGCGATGCACTTCAAGTTTGATGATCAAAAGAGATTAAAAACATACTATTTATTATTTATTTGTTTATATAAACGAAACAATTTATTATGATTTGCAATTAATAATTACAGAAAAAGGAAAATGCTACTTACGATTTATTTATTAACATGAACAAAACAAATTATTAAAATTTACCATCAATTACAAAAGGAAGACTATACTAGTTGGGACTTATTTATTAACTTAGAACAATTCATTATAATCTACAATCAATAATTAAAAATTATAAAAAATTATAATATTTATTATTTATTTTTAACTTTAAACAATTTATTATAATTTGCAATTTATAAGTACAAATTATAAAAGATAAAAATATTTGTCTATATTTCTGAGATGAGGTATTATTTACAGTATTTACATTATTCGGACTATTGTCATCATCTTTGTTGCCATTTGTACTACGTTTCGGCCGTTGTATGCCTTCTTCAGGTGCTAAGAATTTTGAATCTAAAGAGGACACATGAGATCTATCACCCATCTGTGAATGCAGTTATCAACATTAGTCAACATCAGTTGAGTGCCTCTGAAGAGACAGTGCTGAACGAGGGTCTCAACTTCGCAACAACTATCGGATACCATACTTAGACATCATTGCCCACATCGAGGAAAAGGCCTTGGACAACCCTCAGGCTCAGGTGGATGAGCTAAGATGGAAAGTGAGACAGACACTGGAGAAAACCAAGCTGCCCAAATCAAATATCATGACAGAAGAGAGACTGGCAATCAGTACCCTACAGAGGAATGAGAACATCATAATACTACGAGCTCATAAGGAACAATGCAACTGTAGTGATGGACAAAAATACTGGAAGACCTCATTACAAGTCGTAACTATAGCAAGGTTAAGAAAGACCCCACTTTGAAAACAGAACGACAGCTGTCGCAAATCCTAATCAAGAAGGAAGAGCACTTCCAACCTGGGACATACAGGCAGTGGTCTTAAAATTACAACAAGCTACATCATATGTATGGTCTACCTAAGATTCATAAAGACGGTATTCCACTCAAGCCTAGGTTCGTCGCTTCCTTGCAGATATAATTGACCCACTGATAGGAAAGTCACCATCATATGTGCGAAACTCTGCCCATATCCTCCCATCCAATGCAACCAGATGGTGAGCCTAGATGTGGCGAGTACGTTCACTAAGGTACCCACGGTAGAGCACTATCGGTAGTCAGGGACAGACTGGCTTCGGACACATCCATAGGAGAATGTACCAATGTTCCACAACCTGATGGAGATGCTGACTTTCTGCACACAATCAACACACTTCGGATTGGGACCAAACATATATTGGCAGACTGAAGGCTGACCAATGGGATCGCTATTAACACCATCACTGGCTAACATATACATGGAATACTTTGAAGAGATGGTATTAGAATCCACAGTTCTAAAGCAAACTCTATGGCTGAAATACGTTTATGACACCTTCATACTCTGGCCACACCAGGCTAAGGTCCAGACGCTACTCGACTATGTGAACTAAATAAGACCATCCATACAATTCACTATGGAAAAAGAAAGTGACAGAAAACTGGCATTGCTGGATGTGATCATAACTCGAACAAAGCTGGGGTTCAAGACATCCGTATACCACAATCCAACATTCATCGGACACCTCAACTTCAACTCCCACCACCCATAGAATGTAAAAAAAAAGGAATCGTCCGGTGCCTGCAACATCGAGCGACCCAGAGTCATACGAACAGAAAAACGGTTAGTATAAGCAGTACCCTACAACGAGACATGATACACGACAACAACTATAACATACACGAAAGGGAGGGTACAGGAGGATAACAAGTCTTAGAAAACAGTCTCGGTCTATTTACCCTATGTGAAGAGGTTATCGAAGAAAATACAAAGGATCTGTTGTCCATATAACATCAGGACGATCTTCAGAAGTGGTTCTAGACTTTGCAGGTACCTATCCCAAGTAAGACCCTCTCCCAACAGAGGAGGAGAGGAATAACGACTGTGTGTACGCCATTCCATGTACGTGTGGAAAGAAATATAAAAGAGAGACAGGCCGCTCTCTTAAGAACATGGCAGAAAGTGGCAATATATTGTGAGATAATATTCTGCCCAGTCAATCATGTTTCTTTCGAGACATGATCGCCCAAGTGTGTATTACATATGACACTTAACTGACTGATACTTTTATTTAAAGGTTTTTTTAAAATTTTGATATGTACATTTCTTGCGCTTTGGATTTCTTTAGAAAATAATTTAATTCGGAACCTTAAAAAATATTCATGGCACACCTACGACTCTCTGACGGAACACCAGTGTGCTGCGGCACGCTGATTGAAAATCACTGATCTAAATGTTTGAGTTTATATTTACTGCCGATGTCATCCCCATATATTTTGTAAGACCAAAATAGGAAAGTAAAGATAAAATAAAATCAATAATCCGTACACTAGTGATCAAAATAATTACTTTTACACCACAGACATTTTTCAACGTAATCTTTTACGTGTCAAAACAGTTTATTCAATAAAGCCATGCTTTCAGATTAAAATGTAGATGACAACCGCAAAGCATTAAACAAGTTATTCGTCTTTCGTATATATTACAATCTGTAATGTAAACAAATAATCCGATTATCTGACACACACATGAATTTGGATGCACGTATATAATAATCTGCTTATATCTGTTTCTGAGTGAGTTTAATGTGCCTTTCCCATTTAATGTACACATTTTTCTCCTTAGAATCTATCTTACATATTTGTATGACTACCATTCATCCATACTTAGAATATTACTGCCATATATGGTATTGTGCTCCTGTTGTATATTTAGAGAGCCTTAATAAATTTCTGTTGTGGAGTACAACATAGAAGATTGTGCGTTGTATGTAAGTACAAATGTTGGTCCCTTAGGTTCGACATACAGGTGGGAACTTTGTATTATCACGTACTAACACAGAATAAGTTGCCAGATCACTGACATATTTTCTCTATATTTATTGTAATAAATACAATTGTGAAACAAGGCCGATTTGGGTGGGTGGCAAAAAACCCAAGTTTGTCTTCAGTACCTATACTATACCTAGCTAATCCGTCTCACGAACCAAACATACTTTACAATTTTCTCATCCACCACAAGAACTTGTCCATCAGCATTCAATCGTTCATGCACCAAAATACCTCAAACGTACCAGAGACCTAAAAAAACCCAAATGGGCATAAAAATTTTATTGTGAACAGTAAGTACAAAAATATATTTAAAAATATATCATGAAAATGATATGTTAGGAGGGGCATGACATAAATTCCCAAAGCAAGAAAAAAATTTAAACAAAAAATACAAACAGAAATCATGATGTTAGTTGGACACAACCAACCCCCAAAACAAAAAGACCGCTGTATTCTGCCCATAGGACAAAATCAATTGGCACTCTTTCTACAGGGAGTGGAGAGGAGAAAATCAAATGGATAGGGAGAATATAATTCTGACCTAGATGAGATAAAACGGGACAAAAATAAATACTGGGGAAATTGGGAATCCTGACTCGTATTTTCCGTATTTTCCTTCCCACTCAAGGCAGATGTGACACATGGTCTGACTCGTATTTTCTCTCTGACTACTCGCTACACTAACTTATATTGGGAGGGATAGTCTACTATCCCTAAACAGGTGAGTTCACCATAACAATTTCAAAGAAGAATCTGAATTCTCATTAGTCTTGACCTCGTCTTTCTTCACTTTCATACCACCGTAATATTTGTCTCTTCTATAAATACTTTCATGGATTCTGCTAGGACGAGCTTAAGTCACTGATGCCTCCTCAGCAGGTGTTTACTCGTGCAACCAGACTGGCAATTGGGTTCAACCCATTCACAGTCAGGTTAGCCAAATGCAGACGACAATTCTACTCCTGCAGCTTCCTCTCTAGCACTCCCGCCTGTGGAACTCACTCCCGTATTCTTGCTTTACTGACGGCTATAACCTCCAGAAATTTAAATGCAAAGTCAATACTCATCTACTA
The DNA here is from genome assembly GCA_037127315.1 of Ascarosepion bandense. Lineage (NCBI taxonomy): Eukaryota > Metazoa > Mollusca > Cephalopoda > Sepiida > Sepiidae > Ascarosepion > Ascarosepion bandense. The sequence goes on from JBBBDQ010000397.1 coordinate 1,761,477, forward strand.
ACCACTGGACTCTAGCTCTCTCCCCTCCCCTGTATAACCTTTCCTTTCTCTCCACCTATATATCTGTCATCGCACCTGCTTTCTCAGCTTTCTATTGTTCCTTTCTAACTAGTTTGTACTCCTCACTCTTTTCTAATTAATCTTTTTACATTTATGTAACCCCTTGCACATCAGTGGCGTTTCCGCCTTGCTCGGGGTGAAATGATTAAAAAAAAAATATATATATATTTTCTCAGTGCTGTTATGTTTATTTCCTACCTTTATTAGAACTTCAAAGAGACTTTGAGGTATTATAGTCATAAGAATCTTTTTTTTTTCAATCAAGGTTGGTTGGTTGTTTTGTTTTTAAGCATATCAACCACGGCGGGTCATTTATTGCCAACTAAATTTTATTTATTTATTACTGGTAATACCTTTTTTCTTTCAACAATTTATTGTTGTTTTTATATAGGTTTTGTGTCTAGTAATACTTTTTTCTTTTCGAGTATCAAGATTCATTGAGATTTGTTTTTAAGGGCAGGGTTCGCAAGTCCTACCCTGTTATTTAATCCATAACTGGAAAGGAGGGACGGATTAATACCTTTTCCAATGATACCCGTGCTTAAGTGAATGCCGGGTATTCAACTAGAATTCGAACTCGGCTCACCGATTTCTCTTTCCGAGCCGATATCCACTGCACTACAACGCACATCCGTCACTAAAGGCTTACAGTAACTGATATTCCCAAGCGGTCACCCATCTAAGTACTGACCAGGCTCAACGTTCCTTAACTTCGGTGGCCGAGCGAGAACTGGTGTATTCAACGTGATATGGCCGTAAGCCTCTTTAATTAAGGAATTCTGTGGCTAGATAAGATTAAGATAAAAATCACCATCCATCTTTTGGCTTTACACCATAATTTGTATTTAAAAGTAAATATTACTTTCATTCCTTATTATTGTACTTCTGTGATGCTGATGTGTCCAGGAATTGTACTCAAATGATTTTCGTTACCCTTTTTTGTCATACCTTATGCCCATAACACAACAGGTATAATCGAAGTTCAAAGTTTCCACTTTTTTTTAAAGCCATTTTTTAGTTATCTAGATGTTATGAATTCAATCACCGTACTACACTGACTGCAAGGATTCATCATTTTCCTGTTGAAACGGCTAAATATAGCCGTAAGTTCTATGCTGACAGTTTCTTTTTTCGAACTTCTCTATCTTTTCAGGATCTCTGTTCTCCAGTCAAGTTTGATCTTCAAAAATATTAATGCAATGTCAATCATTATCGTCTGTCTTCTTAACAATCATTGTTCTTCCTCCTTCATATTCTTCGTATGTTCTTATACGATATTTTGTAAAATACTTTGTATAATATATTTTTTTCTTATATGATATTTTTTAAAAAAGTTTTTATAAATTGCCCACAAGATTCCAATATTTCTAAAAAATGACATTCAAAAACTGTCAAATTATAAAAATCAGCAAACTGAAGTAACAAAAAAATGGAAACTTTGAACTTCGATCATACCTTTTGTGTTACGGGCATAGGGTATGATAAAGAAGGGTGCCGAAAATCATGTGAGTACAGTCTCTGGACACATCAGCATCACAGACTACAAAATGTTGCTTTGTACGTATCACCACAAATCCTGCTCCATCTAAACTAAACGTCTTAAATGTTCATAGATAATTCGCCTACAAAAGCCTATTTACTCATAGACCCCGGCGGTGGGTTTGTAATTGGTCACTTAAAATTACTTTCTGGCAAGAGGATAGATAGAATAATAATTATAATGGACCGGTAGCAGTAGCACGGACGACCACAATCAGTAATGTGTTAGGTACCGACTTGGCGGTTCATCGAGCCACTTTCTCACTGACTGGATGTGGCTTCTCTCTGACTGTTCTATAAACATTTTCATGGCTTCTGCTCTGACGAACTTAAGTCACTGGTGCTCCTACCATATGAGTTTACTCGTACAACCAGACTGGCAACTGGGTCTCACTCATTCCCAGTTAGATCAACCAAATACAGCCGACAATTCTAAACAATCAACTTCTTTAATAGCATTTCCCGCTTGGGTAACTCTCTTCCAAATTCTTGCTTTCCTGAAGGCTACAACCTCTAGGAATTTTCATGCAATGTCAATATCCATCTCTTAACTATTTGACTCCAGTTCTTTTTCTACATCACCCTGTATATTTTTTTCCTTTCTCTCTACCTTTGCAACTGTCATAATGTATGTAATCCTATCCTTCTCTTGTTCCTTTCTCTGACACCTCCTGTAACTGGTTCGTCTTTCTCCCTACTCTCCTTCTATCTGATCTTTCTCTCTTATGTCACCCCCTGCGCATGAGTGGCGTTACCGCCTTGCTTGGGGTGAAATTTATATATATATATAAGACGAGATTCGTTATCAACTAGCAAGTAATGTAAGAATCGGACGTAAAAGAAAATTGTATAAAGTTTAAAATTGTCTTTTTCTTCTGTATCTTTCCTTTTCCTCTTTCTTGATTTCTCATCTTATTCTCTGATCTTTTCTTCCCTCTTTCTTTTATATTTAGTATCTTTTTACACGTACGAAAAAAAAATGAGAAAAATAAAAGGAAGGAATAATTTAAAAAAAGATAAAAACGTTTTTTACCATCATTGTTAATTACCGCATGAGACATTGTTCTTCCAATCTCGAAACACAATGTATAATATTGTAGTAGCTTGTCTTTTTCACATGTTCTAACGTAAGATTTAATAATAAATATTTATTACTCTATTTTTATATTGACAACATTTTATAGTAATGTTTGAACGTTGCCATTTTTTTCTTATTTATTTGTATATATATATATAGTTATCCACAGATAGATCTGTTTCGCTTATTAGTACGGTTAGACATCCGATTGCTTTTTACCCAGGATGGAAACCTGACCGAATATATATATATATATATATATATATATATATATTGATTGTTTAATTACTTATATTTTGGTCATAATAAAATTAGACCAGTGCACAATTGTATTAAGAAGTGTTCAATAAAATTATATTGTAGAACTTCTGAATATTCTTCATAAAAAACGGTAAAATCAGTTATTGCAAATCGCCTGAAGACACCACATTGTAAAAACTTAGGTCGCGCAATAACTCGTTCACAAATTATATATATATATATATATATATATATATATAATTTTTACCCAAGGCAATACAAGTCCGCTACTAGTGCTCACAGGGTTACAATGAGAAAAATAAACAAGTTACAGAGGATGTCGAAGTAATGATGAGAGAAATATGTATATAGTGTTGAGTTGTGATAAGGTTTAGAGCAAAAATTCTTGTTTTTCAAATGTTCTATTGATAAAAAGTATTTTGCCAAGCAGACATTTTAGCGTAAAGTGCGCAATATCAGGATGGACGGAGCGTTGTTATGTTTAATGTAAAAAAGTTTGTCACTTTGCCTGAGCAGATTCATGCTGCCTTTGATGTTTCGTAAGGACGCCTTATCAATCATAGGGGCTGTTGTTTTGCTAAAAAAACTCAACTCTAATAAGTGAAGACATCATAACGGTGTCTTCAGGAAAGTTGGAAGTGAGCATGAACCTGCTAATTTAAAGTTTCTAAGTTTCCAACAAAGAGAAAATACTTTCCTTCGCGTGACAGTGATAAAAATATCAGGAATACCGTTCCCTCGCTTCCAATTCATGAAGCCATCCTCTCCCAAGATTTAAGACCTTTTATGTACCTCCCCCCATAATTATAGCAAAAAACTCTTACGTAATATACTGTTTACCCTGAAGTATATTAAAGCACCACGGTTAGATGCTAGAACTGTGGGAGACAACTCTGCATGTCACTGTTACTTCTAAAATGATAAGATGATTGGTTGTTGATCGATTGCTACTTCTTGGCAAGATAACTTGCTTCTCTTCTTCAGACTTCATAGGAGGTGAAACATTTGCGTATAGTCCTTAGATTTATTAGTCTTTTATGTTCTCCTATCTTCAGACCTGCTGCTGACCCACATAATGTGTTACAAAAACGGACATAAATTTCCTTCAAATTTTTGCGCATGGCTGTCAAGGTAATCTGTGTAGGACAACTTACCGTAATGAGGTCTTTCGTGATTAGCAGTAACTTTCTTTTTATAAGTTCGCTCTTTCAATGGCACTGTATATACGCTCGTAGAAATATATATAAAATTTAAATCATGTCCAGCTTTCTAGAACGCTTTATCAAAATCGCACGATCAATCATCATTTCTTCGAACACCTGACATCCATTGTTTAACATATTCTTCTACAAAGGTCGGTACGTTTGTACGTGCAGTTGTGTGTGTGAGATGTAATACCTAACTTTGATCGGCGATGTGACGCAGGTGTCTGACCGAGGAATGACCTAAGGAAATGACTTCGACACAGATCAGTTCTGACCTGCATACGACACCTGGCAGAATGTTGTAATATATAGGCAGTGTTCTAGGTAAAAACCAATATTATACACGGAGACATAGCATATTCAAATGTTCATTTAGAAAATCTCAGAGTAGGAGAGAGGTAAGCGAATTACGAAAGGGACACGCGTGACTTCTCTGTGTATTGCATAGGAATACGATTCAATTCCGAAAATTTACAGCAGCTTTGTATTAAATTTCTAGATTGTAAAGCCATCAAATTTTAAATGTCCTTATGGTAAATAAACGTCTGGAAAACGCTAAAACTTGTTTACGCAGAATCTGCAAGACATTTTTTCACGCGTGCACCCGCGCGGAAACACAGAAAAAATCATTATCATCATCATCCACGGTAATTTAGTCTTAGGTATGACGTTAAACCACATTCGGCAGAAAGGTCTCTGATCAGAGATTAGAGATTTTGAGGATCGTGGAAAAAGCTCTTAATATTTTGTTCCCAGATAGACTCTGACCTGGAGTTGATAGCATATTTTAGTGACATGGAACGGAAAGTCATGAACGCAAGCATCTTAAATGGACAACAGAAAGAAGCAGAAGACGAAAAAGATTAAAACAGATTATTTTATAATTAAGTAAATTGGTAAAATAATACTGCTAATGTCATTGCATTCACTTACTTGCAAATACCTTTGGGAATGTTATTAATCTGTCTCATACCTCTAACTATGGGTCATAATAACAGTACAGATTGTCTTCTATAGCCTTGGTTGGCAAACAGTCTATCGCAGAAGTTAATGACAACCTATTGTGTGAATATATATATATATATATATATATATATATATATATATATATATATATATATGCCTCAAAAACCTTCCCCAAATACTATCGAACGAAGGAAAATAGTATTGTAAAAAAGAAATAGCTTTCCCTGACGATCCGTTTAGGTGAAACCTAGATAGGTTCGTCTGGCTCATTATGTCTTACTTATATATATATATATATATATATATATATATATGTCTCGAAAACCTTCCCCAAATACTATCGAACGAAGGAAAATATTATTGTAAAAAAGAAATAGCTTTCCCTGACGATCGCTTGGGCGATCATGTCTGGAAAGGGACATGACTGACTGGGAAGAACATTATCCCGCACTAGGATGCTATTACTTTTTGCGGTAGACTGGTTGCCAACCAAGGCTATAGAAACCAATCTGTTCTGTTAATTAACCCATAACTGGAAGGAAGAGACGGATTAATACATTTCCCAAGGGTATTATAGCTAGCCTAAATAAATTGTTGAATTGACAATTTGGGAACAGAGCAATTGTGAGTTCAATCGAATTAGACGTTAAGGAATTATAATGTATGCAGTCACTAAACTGTTTAATGAACGAAAGGATATATACATAGACATATATCTTAGCATCATATGAAGCTAATACGTAGAACTGAAGAAGTCGATATGTTTCGATAATAAAAACAACATCAGTCCAAATGGAATCAGTGTAACCATCGCTGTGTTGGTACTTGCTTGCAATTTTCCAAAGATAGCATTCAATGTGCTGTCATATGAAACTATTACAAGAGAGAAAATGCATATATGGAATTTATATACATGTTGTCTTTTATCCGTATTGAATATTTTGTACGCTTATCAAATATTTTATGCACTCTTCAGTTCGAGAAAGATACTTTATTTATTTAGGTCCTTTGATACTCGTGCGTTGTGATACAGTGGATATCGGCTCGGAACGAGAAACCTGGGAGCCGAGTTCGAATTCCAGTTGAATCCATTGTATTCACTTACGCGCAAATACCCTTGGGAAAGCTATTAATCCGTCTCTTCCTTCTAGTTATGGGTTAAATAGCAGGACATATTGGGTTGTATAGCTTTGGTCGGCAACCAGTCTACCGCAGAAAGCAATGGCAAACTACTGCGGGATAATCTTCTGCCCAGTCATCTTTCGAGACATGATCGCCCAAGCGTGTATCACGTATGGCACTTAACTGACTGACTGATGCTCAGCAGCCTCGACATTTTTGGGAAAGACATTAGAGTAATCAAGAATCTCTACTGGCAGCAAACGGCCTGCATACGGACAGGTAACGATTTCAGCAGATTTACAAAGACAGAAAGAGGCGTAAGACAAGGATGTGTCTTTTCACCGGATCTGTTCAACTTATACAGCGAGAATATCTTAAGGACCCTACATGACACGCCAGGATTTGTTATTGGAGGCCACAACTTGAACAACATAAGGTATGCAGATGATACAGTGCTGATGGCAGACACGAAAAGGAAACTAGAATACCTCCTACAGAAGGTAGCAGTGGAGAGTGACAAAAAATATATAAATAAACTTTAAGAAAATTGAATGCATGGTCATCAGCAAATGGTGCAATCCAAAATACCAAATACAGGTGGGGAATACCAGAATCAAACATGTACAAAAATTTAAATACCTAGGAAGTGTTCTAACAGGAGACGGAAAGTGCGACACAGAGATCTGAAGGCGAATTGGCATGGCAAAAGACGCGTTCCAGAAGCTGAGTAAAGTACAAACACACATGAAAATTTCACTAGAAACAAAGAAAAGAGTGCTGGATTGCTATGTGATGTCATTTCTTAAATACGGCAGTGAATGCTGGACAATAAGGTCGAAAATGAGGACAAAACTGGAAGCAGTGGAAATGGGGTTCTACAGAAGGATGCTGAGTATATCGTGGACTGAGCATGCAAGTAACGATGTGGTATTGGAAAGAATGGCAACAAAAAGGAAATTAATACTGAGCATCAGGAAGAGACAACTGAAGTTCCTGGGACACGCAATAAGGAAAGAGAGCTTGGAAAACCTGGCCAGATAGAAGGAAAAAGAGACAGAGGTAGGCAGCGGATAATTTGCAGGGCCTGATCAAATAGATGACAGAACGGGGGTTGCCAGAATTAACTGTAGCAAACATACTAAGAGCAACAAGGGATAGAGAGACGTGGAGAAACATGATCGCCTACGTCCTGAAGGGACAGGGCACACAGACGAAGAAGAATATTGTATAATAATGGTGCTGTAATTCATAATGTTATTCTTTTTTTTTTTTTTTTGCTTTGTCTGATGTGTGGTATGTTAGTGTTGACTAATATTTGTGCCATGCTAAATATTGCGTTTTGGTTGTTTCGTAACGTTTTGACAGATATACGGACAAATATTTTGTTTAGAAATGAAGTGCGAACAGCTTGTTAAGCGTCTAGAAATATTTATACTGGAATCAGATTATAATAATACCTACAAAATATGTGATACATTCTTTTACCCTTGCAGTCGTGATCTGTAAAACAGTGTTTCGGATGACACCATTGATGCCTTGATGTCTATCTGAATTAAATTTGAATAGCATCGTTCCTGAAATGGCAGGTTGGAGGTAATAAAATTTTACGCGCTAAAATGGCATCATCTAGTCCTTGAAAATAAGAGACGGTTGATATTTATTGATCAAAAATAGAACTAAAACGCAAACTTAGCAGAGCTTTTTTCAAACTTTTTATACCGATGAACAATAATTCACTCGAAATAAATATATTCGGTTTAATTTTTTAAAAAATTTACGCTCTCAAACCCTGATTGAGCACTCTGGAAGAATGGTAAACTTTGAAAAAACAGTAGCTTCTCTAGCATCTACACATAGTATATTTAGGAATGAATTAGAACACTCCTAGCAACTGGCGTACGTTTACATGGTATATCAAAAGCTTGCCTCCTTCTACCGAGCGCCCGTAGCTTAGAGGTAGAATCCTCCGACTGATGTCAATTCGATCGGGTTTCAATCCTGGCTAAAAGCAATCGGATGTCTAACCGTACTAATGGGTAGCGAAACAGATCTGTGTACGGATGACTATATATATATATATATATATATATATATATATATATATATTGTGTATTTGGGGAGCAATCTCTCTTTTATACAAATTTCGTTTAATAAATTATACGAGCCATCAGTTGAAAACAAACAACGCAAGAAACATGCTGAACATTGGCTAAATGTCGAAAGGCAAGATGGATTCTGGGGAGAAAATTTGCACACCATGTATATTTTCACTTCTATAATCATTTCACCCCAATCAAGACAATACCGCCACTGATGCAGAGACGGTTACAGTGAGAGAGAAGGGAAAGAAAACAAAAAAAAGTTTTACAGGGGACGTAGAAAAAATAAGTGTAGGATGAGAATCAAAGAGATAGCAAATAGAAATTGATGTTGCACGTAAAATTTTGGACATTGAATCTATCAGGGAAGTAAGTATACGGAAAGGAGTTCCACGGGCGGGAAGTCCGATGAAAATAACTATAGAGTAAAAAAGGCGGTTACATTTGAATAGTGTGACATTAAAAAGATGAGACCTAATTGCCAATCGAGTAGCACAAGTAAATTCATTTGGTCGGGGCACCAGGGAAAGAAACTCGTCAAAGCAGATTCTATGAAAATATTTATAGAAAAGTCAGTAGGACGCCACATCCCGTTAGTGAGAAAATGACTAAAGTCGTGCTGCTAAATTAGAATTGATTAAATTCCAGATCATGTTCGGATTTTGTCCTGAAATCCCGAGATGAATAGCAGGAGTAACCAACTAGATATGGCAACAGTATTCAATGCACGGACGAATGATAGATTTATAAATGTGCAAAATGGATGCTCACGAGAAAAACTTCCTGCCCGACACTCTGACCCAACGTTCTTAGGGGGAGATGTAGCTATTGATTCGATGTAACCGTTTCACGTGAGGTCGATTGAGAGAATGATGTTGAAGCGGCACAGTGCTTAACTTTCTAAAAGACTCGCATCATTCATACTGAAGGAAAGTAGGAAAGTTTTTCTATGGTAGTGAAAGAAGAGCAGCTTCGGTTTGGAAGCATTAAAATTTACAAGTCATTCCTTGTTCCAATCCATCACAGATGAGAAGTTTTTTCCAAGAGCAATAATCAGGTTTACTTAGTAGCCTTGGCAGATTTTTTTAATTGAGATTGGAATAAATGTTGATGTCATCTGCATAGGTGCCTACTTGCAAACTGATTACATCAGGACGATCATTGATGATCAGCAAAATCGTAGTACGTAAGATGGAGCGTTGTAGGAAACCTGTGTTTGCATGAAATGATCTAGAAGCATGTCCTTTCAAAATTACCTTATTTCACGATTTGATAGAAACAATTGTATCAAATCAAACAATCGTCCAGAAATTCCGTATCTCTGTAGCCTGCGCAGAAGGCCATCATGCCAAACGCTTTCGACATATCCAGGGAAACAGCTGACGCTTCGCCGTTCTTATCAAGCGCCTGGTTTATATACTGATTGATGGTCATTAGCACATCAGCAGTGGATCAGGCGAAGCGGAATCCATACTGCTTATCAGTGAATAGGTTGTGATATGTGAAATGATGAACAATTTCAGCGTTGATAATAACCTCGAACACTTTGCCAAAAAGCACTAAGAGGCTGACAGGTTGATAATATGAAGGGGTCAGTGGGCTTCCAAGAATAAAAAAAGAAAAAAAAGTAAGTACAGAGGAGGAATTTCAACGAGCAGGAAAGCAGGAAGCAGCGAAGCAGTAGTTGTAGAGTATGGAGAAGACAAAAGAAAGTTCAGGGGCACATTTTTTAGAACGATGACTGAATTCCATAACGTCCGATTGCTTTATGAGCGTCAAGCCTAGAAATGATGTTAGAGACGAGGTTATATATACGTCCTTGAGATTAACCATAGTTCTTGGTGGAAAGTCGGATATGGGTACTTCAGACTAGTCAAGTGTCGAGTTGGAGGAAAACATTCAACCTTGTCCTCTGTGGCTGTGAGGACCTCAAATTGATTGAATAGAGGAGGGATTGAAGCTTTTACATTTGTTTAGCACACTTTTTGCTGATCTGCCATTAGTCTTCGGAATCAAACGTGCGATATGCTATACAATGCTTCCTTCTGTCAGCTTAGCATCATTTAGGACACACATTCATTCATTACGAACAGAAACAAGAAGGCGCCTATTGTAGTCAGACACGTCGCTGCGGTAAAACGGCAAGCAGTGATTCCTGTGGGTAACTGAGACTGAACAAACAGGAGAGTACCAAGTGTATGAATAAAGTTGAAGTTGGAATGTTCTGGCTAGGATGAGAGTATCGATAGCGGCTTTCACCCAGGAAGAGGGCACAGAGGTACAGTCTTTATCCGGGAGACTAAAACTTGGTTACAAGAAAAACATTCCACGACTCCCAGTTAGTTCTTTGGTAGTAGTGAGATATTTTTCTGGTAGGAGTTCTTACAAAGAGGTGGAATAGAAAGAGACAGTAACGGAAACCACAGCATGATCAGAGTGCCAAGAGCTGCTTGTCATGGCAAAAATCAGGGATATATATAGAGAACGTGAGAGAGAGAAATTTGTGTGTAAAAACATTACAAGATTAACAAATATATTAGGCGTATGATGCGCCACAATGTTTGTGGCTCCTAATAGAATGCCACCTAGCGGGGTTGAACGAAGTCCCTTGACATCTAATCTTATTTATAAATAGAACTTTGTCTCTGTGTGTATGTGTGTGTGTGTGTGTGTGTGTCCGTTACCTATAGACTCCGAAACGGCTGAACTGATTTTCTTTAAAGTTTACACAGTAGTACTAAAAGCGTCCGCGAGAGTTTTAGCTAAGTTTTGTATCGAGGTACCCCCGATAAATATCGAAAATCGATAATCGAAAAAATCGGGTGACAGAAGGAGTGGTTCGATTTTAATAAAATTTGAGACACTCATACACAAAGACATAAGAAACAACATTCGGAAGTTTCAAGGTTGCAGTTCTTACAATAGTGCAGAAAATCGATAATATATATATATACATATATATATATAAGGCAAGATGTTTGTGTGTGTGTATGTTTATCTGCCTGTATGTCTGTATTTTTTCAGCCCTTTTATTTGAGTCTTTGCTTCGGGTTTGGCTCTAAGTAGGTATAATTGTAGTTCTTAGTCTCAGCCATGATACCATTTACTCAGAGGACTTATTTAGCCTTCAAAATTCAGTTTACGACGAAAAAAACTTATTTGATATCGATAACAGGAAATCAAAATTTGACTTACATCCATTCATTTTTATTTTCAGTCTACGGTTTTGCTTTAACTGGAAACAACTATTGCTTTTTAGTCTTTCGTGCCAACGTCCAAAAAGTCTGAGCCCCAGGATTAGCTTTAAAGCTTTCATTAAACCCGAGCAACGCCGGGTTATCCTGCCAGTAATTGATAAACCCTCATACGTAAATTCGTAATTCTCTATTTATCTCCCTACCTGCAACTATTTATATTCTTATTGTTCTTTTCGTCTCTCTTTTTCTTATTGTCTGACATTTTTCTTCGTATGCTTACAAGCTGGCTGTATCGCTACGCACACATTAGCCTATCCACACGGAATTTGACCCTGTGCTTCTTCTAATTTTTTGTAAAGTGGTTAGAAAATTAATGTCTTCAAGAACTAAGATTGAACCCAGTTTTTATGCCTTATATAGCATTCTTTTTGTTTTTCATCCCGATTCCTAAGATTAATATCTCACGGTGTGACCTACTTAAATTTAATTTCCTTGTATTTTCACTCTCTCTTCTTCATCTCGGTAAATTTACGATGTCTTCTTCATCCGTCATTTATTAAAGACGCTGAGTCAGATGCTGATCTCATCAAAATTGTCCTCTCATTGACTGGAAATAAAATCTCTACATTCATATTCAGCATTTTTCTCGCTGTGTGTGTGTTTGTAAGGCGTGCGAATGTGTGTATGTATGTGTGTGTGTGTATGTGTGTGTATGTGTGTGTGTGTGTTTTGTGTCTTTCTTGCGAAGGGGTGATGTCGCTAATAAAGAGTGATTGTAAAATTTGGTTCTTTATTTTTATACAGTGAGAATATTATCATACGCAGGATTATTTACCGAATACAATGCATTACTCCTTTCGGATATGAATTGAGTTCTTTCAGTGACTGGCGTGTGTATACACTGCTTATATACAACAGGTTAAAATTTCAGTTCTCCAATCCCGTGCTCCTAAGGCTTAGCGGGTAGCGACTCCGACTGACACCTAATCGGTCTAGTTTCGAACACGGCCAGAAGCAAGTTGATGTGTCTAACCACACATGTACTGTGGTACAGCCAAACAGGCTTGTATGTGGATGACTAATATATATATATGGAGGGTGCATATTAATAATATATGTAATTTTTTTCCTCACCAGTAGCAAAACTTTAAGTTTCATTTACATCACAATCGTCGTTAGAAAAAATGCGTATTTAGTAGTAATATTATTTATAACTTTGTTTCAAGAACAAGTCTTTAAAAGGACCGAGGAACGACAAAATCAAATTGTAGAGTTACTTCTTAAATCATTAAATTGCAAACAAACTAAGAACGATACTGCTTTTTCCTAGGGTACTATCTGGTTTATTATGGAAACTTTTGAGTATGTACTTGAAGACGAAAAAAACCTTTGATGCTTTTTATCGGCGGTACGAGGATTTATTTAACGTCAACTGTAATAATTGGCCAAATTCCAAGAAAGTGCGTTTATTACTAGAGAAGTTGGGTACAGCAGGGTAGAGCAGGTGTGTTGATTTTATCCTCCCCAAAAAGACACCAGACCTGGAATTCTCAGAAATAGTCAAGCTACTGTCGGAATTATTGGGGCCGAACACATCACTTTTTCATAAAAGTTAGTAGTGCCTATATTTATTCAAAGAGGATCAGCAGGACTATTTAACATTTGCCGCTGTGGTAAATAAATACTGTAATGATTTCAAATTAGCGGAATTATCTGCTGACAACTTTAAATGCCTAATTTTTGCTCAAAATCTGGTCTTAGCTGAGGACGCTGAAGTTAGACGTCGAGTTTTTTTTGTTTTTTTTATAAGCGTTTCACCCCGAGCAAGGCATGTCACTTCCACTACTGCGCAGGGGGCTACATAGAGTGGAGAAAGGATGGTTAAATATAGAAAATGTCAGAGGGTGGGTGATAGGCAGGTAGGGATACCGAGAATGGTTAAATATAGGAAATGTCTGAGGGTGGGTGATAGGCGGGTAAGGATACCGAGAATTAGGGTTGGGTAGATGAGAGTGTTTTGAGAATAATTGGGAGTTAGTGTGATAGAAGGTGTCTATTGACCCTACATTTGAACAGCTGGAGATTTTAGCTGTCGGGAAAGCAGACTTGTGGAAGGGAGTTCCACAGGCGGGAAGCGCGAGAAAGGATGCTGTTGTAGTAGAATTTACGGTTACATCTTATCTGTTTAACTGTAAAAGGGTGGGACCTAGTTGCTAATCTAGTATATCGTGTAAATTCGTGCTTAGGCGGCACCAGTGATCTAAGTTCATCGGAGTAGAAGCCATAAAAGTACTTGTAGAAGAGGCACAGGGAAGCCACATGACGCCGGTGAGAGAGTGGTTGCAGCCGGTCTACCAAGTCAGTATCAACCACGTTACTGATCCTCCTTTGTATTTTGTCAAGAAGCCTAAGGAGAGCAGCAGGGGCACCCGACCAGATATGGCAGCAATATTCAATACACGGGCGGATGGTAGATTTGTATATGTGCAGGATAGATTCAGGTGGGAAAAACTTCCGGGCCCTGCACAGAGAGCCGACTTTCATAGTGGCAGATTTGGCAATGGATTCGATATAGTCATTTCATTTGAGGTCCGCTGACAGTGTAAGACCAAGGAAGCGTAATGTTTTACTCTCTGGGAGGCAAGCCTGTCCCATACTAATGGTAGGTAGATGCGATTGTCTATGGTAGTTATTTGATAACAGCTTCGTTTTAGAAGCTTTGAAATTTACTAGCCATTTCCTACCCCAGGCCACTACGGATTGGAGGTCCTTTTCAAGCTCGGCAGCGAAGTTCGCTTTGTCGCCCACACCTGGTTTTTGATCGAAGCGAGAAAAGATTGTTGTGTCATCGGCGTACATGCCTACTTGGGATCTAATAGCGTCGGGGAGATCATTAATATATATCAGTAAGAGCGTGGGACGTAGGATAGAACCTTGAGGGACGCCCGCGTTCGTATGGTAGTTTTGGAAGGCATGCCCATTTAATACTACCTTTAATGTGCAGTTAGAGAGGAATGACTGGATGAGGTCAAACAGATGTCCAGGTATCCCGTAGCTCCGCAGTTTGTACAAGAGGCCAGCGTGTCACACCCTGTCGAACGCTCTGGAGATATCCAAGGCAACGGTTCAGGCTTCGCCATTCTTGTCAAGTGCCCGGTATATCTACTCGGTAATGGTCGTTGGCATATCAGCAGTAGACCTGGTGAAGCGAAACCCGTACTGTTTTTCAGAGAGAAGCCTGTGGGACGTGAGATGCTGAATCACCTCGGCGATGATAATGGCTTCGAAAACTTTGCTGAAGATCGGAAGGAGACTAATAGGACGGTAATTGGCGGGGTCTGAGTGTTCGCCATAATTCTTAAATATAGGAACTACACAGGGGGACTTCCAACAGGCAGGAAAACAGGAAGCAGATAGGCAGAGGTTATAGAGTTTAGAGAGGACAGAGGAGAGTTCTTCAGCACTATGATTGGGATTCCGGCACCGCCGCTCGCTTTGTATGTGTTAAGTTGTGCAATTATCTTGGAGACCAGCGAGGGTGTAATGTGGACGTTATTTAGTTGAGCCTTAGTTCTGGGTGGGAAGTCGGTTGTAGGTATTCCTAACGAGTCCAGTGTCGAATTGGTTGAGAATCTACGGGCAAAGCATTCAGCCTTGTCCGCTGGGGAGGTGAGAACTTCAAATTCATTGATTAGTGGGGGTATTGAAGTCTTGCTCTTGTTGAGCACGCTTTTGCAGAGTCACCCGTAATCTTTGGAGCAAAACTTAGAGGATGCTATGCGTTGCCTCATTATAGTAGCAAACGCCCTCTTAGCTACGTTCAGTACTTTTTTACACTTATTACGTGCTGAGGCGAAAAGGCGCCTGTTTTGGTTCGACGAACAGCTTCGATAGAGCCGGAAGAAATGGTTCCGTTGAGCAATGGCGGCCGAGCAAGCGAGTGAGAATCAGGTGGACGAATTTGATTTTAGCTGGAATTTCCTGGCCGGGATAAAAGCATCGATGCCAGCCTTAACCCAAGAGGAGACCTCGGACGCACAGTCTTCGATAGGAAGATCGAAGACGTTGTTCCAGGGGACGTCGCAGAGGAAATCTCGGAACGAGTCCCAGTCTGCTCTTTGGTAGCAGTATTATATTCTGCTGCTCTGGTTTTCTTGGGTAGATTTAGCGCGGATTGAGATGTTGACGGAAACTACGGCGTGGTCAGAGTTTCCGATGAGGCAGAGCTGCCTGGTAGAGCAGGAGTCTGGAATGGAAGTAAAGCAAAGGTCGAATAAAGAGTCCCTTCCGTTAGTTATTAGAGAAACGCGTGGGGAAAGGAAATCCACCACTTGCGTTAGAGCTTGGGTTATTGAAAAATACATGGTGCGGATCCCAGCAAGGTCGGTGGCTGAGTTTTCAAGCCACTTGGTGTAGTGGGCGTTAAAATCGCCAACCACAAATATATGGGCAGATGGGTGAGAAGAAATGGTCCTGTCGATATTAGTAGAGATGCTATCCAGTACCGTACAGTCAGAGGAGGAGGGGGAGCGGTAGAGGAAGAAGAGATAGCTAACCGATCTTAGAAGTGAGAGACAGAAGCACATGAAAGGATGATCCAGGGTTTCAAGAGATGTGACCCTGGCTAGAGGGAGTTGTTCGCTGACATATGCACCAAGCCCATGCATATGGACATTGGAGTTCTTCCTGAAGAGGGGAAAGTAACCAGGAACGAACAGCTCCGAGGAGGGGATAGAAGGGTCAAGGTTAGTCTCACATATAGCTAAGATATCGAGTGAGTTAGTTAAAAGGAATGATTCTACACTATTAAAGTTACTGCGAATACCTCGTATGTTTGTGAAGAAAACGCAGATAGGTTTGGGCGATTTATGACTAGCTGGTTTAGTCTTGCTGTTTCGTTTGTTTAATTTCATTGTGGTTTAGTTGTGGAGAGAGAGAGAGGTCTAGAGTAGGGTCAGATGGTCACTAAATGCAGCAGGTGAAGGATGGTGAATGCGCGAAATGGCACTACAGGAACCCAGATATTATTCAATTGTTGATCAGAGCAGCCTCTCAAGGCGCTACGCAAGAGTTCGTGCTCCTAACTAACAGTCTGAAGCAGCAACCAGGAAACTGCCAACCCGGTCACCTCAGAATGAAGAGACGTTGCCGCCAAACTCACCAACTGCAAAGAGCTTCCAGCCGAACAGACATAAAGGGCGAAAAAGAGAGGTGAACCGGGAACCCCTTCCTAAACAAGAAACAAGGCGATCACCTCTACACCTGTCCAAAAGAAGGGGGTGGAGTGTGAGACCGGGCGATAGTAGGTACTATCTATTCCAATTAAAAAAATACAAGAGTGACTGAAGTTTACTAAGTTTTAACTTAGTATAAGTTGAAACTAAATTTGATAATCAAAAACAATTTACACAATCATAGTCGCAGTGCATTACAAGAGTGACTAGTACAGAACTTAGGTTAAACAAAACAAAACAAGAAAAAAATAAAAATTATAGAAAAAAGATAAGAACCAAAAAAGAATAATAAAAAAAATAAAAATATACAGCAAAATAAGATCAATCAGACTAGCTAAAACTTACCATTTGCAGGCCGACTGACAGAAAAAAAATTTGTTATAATTCTGCCTCGTTTAAGCTGTCCTTAAGTAAGCAGTAACAGGAAGAAGTGTGAGGGTAGAATACATTGAAGTGAGAGGCGGGGAAACACCTCGAAGCCATGTGTCCAGTTGACGAAGAAGAAAAAACATGGCCGGTCTTTAACTACTCAGAATTCCTACATACAACCGAAACCCTATATACCAAAACTAAATTTGATAATCAAAAACAATTTACACAATCATAGTCGCAGTGCATTACAAGAGTGACTAGTAGAGAACTTAGGTTAGTAACAAAACAAAACAAGAAAAAAATAAAAATTATAGAAAAAAAGATAAGAACCAAAAAACAATAATAAAAAAAACTAGAAAATGAGCCGGGTTTAACCCTCCAAAAATTAGCAGAAGACTGCCAGAGGGTCGTATCCGTAAAAAAGTGACTCTAGGAATATCGATGAGTCGGGAGTTGCTCATATAAAAAAATTATGAACAATTTTTTTCAAAAATCAATTTATCAGACTCTTACCTACAAATCCAGGTTGACGAAGAATGCTCCAAACTGTTGTGTATAAATACACAAAGAGGTCTATATAGATTTAATAGATTGGCTTTTGGGAACAAGGTTGCGCCTGCTATTTTTCAACAGGTCATGGACACCATACTGAGCAACCTTGATTTCGCAACTGCCTATTTTGACGACATTCTAGTTACGAGTGAATCAGTGAAAGACCATAGAGAGCATATAATAAGCGTATCCGATAAAATCCAGGAATATGGTTTTAAAATAAAGAAACTATATGAGAATTTTATTTAACCCAAATAAAATATTTAGGACACATTATTGATAAAGACGGTCGACGACTGGATCCTGATAGGACTACGACGATTAAGTACATGCCGGCCCCGGATAACGCACAAGCACTGCAAAGCTTTTTAGCCCTAGCAAATTTCTATCAAGTATTCATAAAGAACATGCATATCTTGAAAGCTCCGTTGAATGATCTTTTAAAGAAAGATAAAATCTGGAATTGGACACCAGAATGTCAATCATCATTCGAGAAAATAAAAGATACACTTACGTCAGACCTTTCCTTCACCCACTATAACCCAAAATTGGACATTATAGTAGCGAGCGATGCCATCTCTTATGGCATTGACGCCTGTATATTACATAAACTTCCGGACGGAACGAGAAAATCGACAGCGCATGCTTCCCGATTCTTGCTGCCGGTAGAAAGGCAGTATTCAAAGATCGAAAAAGAAGCATTAAGTATAATCTTTGCTGTGACCAAATTCCACAGATATCTGCATGGCAGACATTTTACTGACGATATAAGGAAGTAAAAAGGATTGCCGGTGTACACCGCTAACAGACTCATTCGATAGGGAACAATATTGTTGAAATAAAATTTAAAAATTGCGCATTTGTCTTCCAAGAATATTTGCCACGCTGACGGATTATCCAGACTCGTTCCTAAATATAAAGAGTTTTTCAAAGACTCGATAATCACAACATTGAGAACGGATTGCGAAATAAAAAACAAGGATCGCCAACACCATAGATCTTCCAGTTACATTATCCGACATTAAAAGGGAGGCTCTGAAAGACGAGTTCATTAAATCTACTAAGAATAAAATTTACAAAAAAGACTCAAGTGTGGCTGGGGTTTTTTTCTCTTTGTGATGAGGTACTATTATACAACGAAAGCGTGGTGATACAAAGAAGTTTACAAAAGAAAATCCTTCGGGATATTCATACGGGACATCCTATAAAAAATCGAATTAAAAGCCTCGCGCGATGTTATGTCTACTGGCCTAATATGAACAGAGATATCACAGACATGATTGACGCATGCAAAGGGTGCACGTTTGCTGCTAAAGCTCTACCAAGTATTGGCTGAAGACGGACCAGCCATGGCAGAGGATGCATGGCGATTTTGCAGGACCATTAGAGGATCATTATTACCTCATAGTCATAGACAGCCGCACTAAATGGCCGGGAGTCCTCAGATGTGAAAGACCAACCACAGGATACATGATAGCTTTTCTGCATGAACTGTTTGCACGTTTCGGCGTTTGTAGATTGCGTAGTAACTGATAACAGAACGCAGTTCACATCTTGCGAATTCAAACAATTCTGCGAAACGTTTCAAGTGAACCATATAACGACTCCACAATATCACCCCAGGTCTAATGAGCAAGCGGAACGTTTCGTCGACGCATTGAAACGATCACTTAAGAAAGCACAGGGCACATTTACTGAGAAGGCGCTGCAACATTTTCTGCAGGTGTATAGAATTATTTCAAATCACAATACACCAGCGGGACTTTCATCGACAGAAACGATGTTTGCGAGAAAAATCAGATCAGTTTTCGACAAGCTTATCCCAAAGCAATCTAAATTCAATCACACTTTCCAGAAAACGTTTACTTGTATGGCGAAAAAGTACAAAAATAACATGACGTTTTTGGAAGTGGGTACTATAAAACAGAGTGGTAGACCTGGTCTACATGATACAAGGTCCCAAAAATATACATAAGCACCACCAAAAAAAGTAGGCGATCTAGTAGGAAAAGGAAGTTCACGGATCCTTTTTATCGTCGACCCTAAACGAAAAAAATACTAAACAACTTTTCAGTGGGAAAATCTCTTGGAAGTGGGTGTTGTGAGGAGTTACCCATTTAATAATGGACTCTTCTCTGCCTTTATTAACCGAGAGTTAATTACTCTCGAGGACAGAGCCGAGACGACAGAGACACTAGTTTCCAATACGACTTCAGTTCAGCTCAGCCTAGTCTGTCTGTCTGTCTGTCGGTCATTTGTAGCCAAACTATTATTATTATTTCTCTTTGTATCTCTTTGTATCTCTTGTAGTCGTAATATATTCTTGACTTACCATCGTGTTGACTCTTCATTTTATGGTCCCATACCGGGTCCATATCAATATATATATATATATTGATTTACAAATTTTATCATACGCAAACTTTAGCATTGCGTGGAAGTTTGTTGTGTTCTCGCCACTTTTCATCAGATATCAGTTTAAAGCTTCGGCCCATTAATATAACATTGAACACTTTTTTGCCAGTGAGCCTTTGTGGTGTACTTCCTCGGGAGATGCTTTTGTTTCTCTGTGTAGGGCTAGACATATTTTCATGGCTTCTGCTCAGATGAACTTAAGTCACTGATGCCTCCTCTACAGGTGTTTACTCGTACAACCAGACTGGCAACTGGGTCCCACCCATTCACAGTCAGGTTAGCCAAATGCAGACGACAATTCTACTCCTGCAGCTTCTTCTCTCGCACTTCCCTCCTGTGGAACTCGCTCCCATATTCTTGCTTTCCTGACGGCTACAACCTCCAGAAATTTAAATGCAATGTCAATACTCATCTACTAACCTCTTGACGCTAGCCCTTCCCCCACCCCGTATATCCTTCCCTTTTCTCCCCCCTTGCAAATTTCATTACACCTGCAATTTTATCTTTCTATTGCTTCTTACTAATTGGTTTGTAATCCTCTTCTCTCTCCTCTAATTAATTTTCTTTCAGTTATGTAGCCCCCCCCCCCCCCGCATATCAGTGGCTTTTACGCCTTGACCGGGGCGAAATGATTAAAAAAAAAAACTCATCTTACTTAATTATAATTCTCTCATTCGTTCATGATTAGAATATTGCTGCCACATATAGAAATCCTGCTTTATATCTAGAGATCTTTGATAAAAGCAAAAAAAAAAAAAAAAGCAATTATTGGTCCTGATCCGGTATATCAATTTCAGCCCCATTCCCATGGCTGAAAAGTTGCCCACTTCTGTTTTATCTAAAATAATTTTATTGTAATTGTTCATAGCTTTTTGATAGGGCACTTTACTTTAT
Source organism: Ascarosepion bandense (assembly GCA_037127315.1). Classification (NCBI taxonomy): domain Eukaryota; kingdom Metazoa; phylum Mollusca; class Cephalopoda; order Sepiida; family Sepiidae; genus Ascarosepion; species Ascarosepion bandense. The sequence continues at coordinate 1,782,471 of JBBBDQ010000397.1, forward strand.
AAATTTAACCACAGTACTAGACTGACGATGATATCTCATCGATTTACGGTTGTGTCGAGGAAGTATAACCAAACTTCTATGATAGTAGGTTTTTTTTCTAGCATTTATGGCTTGTAGAATCCTTTTCCGACTTTACGTCTTCTAGCCAACATTATTCTGGAAACCATCTTAATGCTATGTCAATCACTATCTGCTACCCTCCTGATAACTCTTTTTTGTTCTCGCTCCTTAGTAATATTTTTGTTTTATAATTCTTCCACAACTAGTAACGCCTTGTGACCAAGTGGCTTCAAGAACTTCCTTGAGATAAACTTGCACAAAAATGTGCATGCGTGTGTGAGAGAGAGAGAGAGAGAGCGAGCTAGAGAGAGAGAGATAGCAAAAGATAGATAGAGAGCACACGCTTTTGCGTGTAAGTATCTAAGTTCACTCATTTATCTCCCTCTCTCTCTCTCTCTCTCTATATATATATATATATATATATAATCGGTTAACCCAAAGCAAGGCAATACTACAACTGGTGCCCCGAGGGGGTTAAATGAGAGGAGACAGATGAGAGTAAAGAAATCAGGATAGCTGAGGTTATAGAAAGGATAAGAGAAACGTGGGAGTCACGACGATAGAAGGAGTCAATTGACGTTACATATAAACTTTTGGAGATTGTAGCTATCAGAGAAAGAAACATCGGAAAGGGAAAAGGGTAAAAGAGTGGGACCAATTGCAGGTCTAGTTGTACGGGTATGACGCTAAGGGCCGTGGCACCAGGGAATAAAACTCGTCAGCGCAGAAGCCGTGAAAATACTTGTAGAAAAGACAGAGTGAAGCCACATTCCGTCAATGAGATGATGTCTGAAGGCGAGCAGCGAAATCGAAATCTACTTTAGAATTTGTTGAGAATCCCCAGATGAGCATCAGGAGCACCTGACCAAACATGGCAACAATATTCAATACACAGACAAGTAGATTTATAAATATGCAAGATGGATTCTGTGAGAAAAAACTTCCCGGATTGGCATCGCGACTAAGCCTTTCTAGCAGTAGATTTAGCTATGGATTCAATGCTTCATTCCAAGTAGATCCCGATGAGAGAGTAAGGCCGACTAGGCGCAGTGTATTGCTTTCTGGGAAACTAATGTGATTGATATAAAGAGTCATTCAATAAATAAGGTGAATTTTTCGGTATAAGGACTTCTAATATTGATAGAAGCTTAATTTTTCTTTAATTCTTTTTACCTTTACTTCCTTTTCAAAGAGATTTAATTTTTATTGCAGATTGAAAAAAAAACATTGAGACTTTTGGAGATTAACAAAGATGGCCAACCAAGAACATGCTCCAGGATTGAACAGAGGTCAGTTATCAAGTTTTTGGTTGCTGAAGGGTGTATGGTGCCACATGTTTTAGACAAAAAATGTCTACAAGTTGGCTTAAATTGTTTAAAGAAGTTTGAAAGGAACGATGAAGTCAAAAGTGCTGTGAGCGACTGGATGAGACAACAGTCCAAAGATTTTTACGCTAAAGGAATACGGAAGCTTCTGCACATATGGGAAATGTGTGTGAAACTGCTGGCAAACTAAGTTGAAAAAAAAGTAAGCTTCTATCTGTATTAGAAAAATTCATCTAAGAAAAATTCACCTTATTTATTGAATGACCCTAGTATTAATGTATGATAGGAAAACTTCCCTATGCTGTTTAAAAGAGAGCATATTTGTTTTGGAAGCATTAAAATCTACAATCCGTTTCTTACCCCAATCCACCACAGATTGGAGGTCCTTTCCAAGAACAGAAACTAGATCTCTTTTGGCAGACGTTTTTATTGAGACAAAAATAGAGGTGGTATCATTTGCGTAAATGCCAGCTTGGAAACTGACTACATCATAAAGATCAATGATGAATATCAGGAAGAGTATAGGGCCTAGGATAGAGCCTTGAGCGACACCCACTTTCCTATAAAAGGTTTTAGAAATATGCCCATTCAGAACGACCATAATTTTACTATTTGACAGGAACGATTGGATTAAATAGAACAGTCATCCAGTTATACCATAGCACTGCAGTTTGCGCAAAAGGCTAGTATGTCAAACGGCTTTGACGTTCTTAACAAGAGCCTGATATATGTACCCGGTGATAGTCGTTAGCACATCAGGCAATAAACCTGCCGAGGCGGAAACCCATACTGCTTTTCAGAAATTAATATGCTGGATGTGAGATGCCGAATCATTTCAGCATTGATACTAGCCTCGAACATTTTGCCATAAAGTGGTAAGAGGTTAATAGGTCTTTAGTTGAAAGGGCGTTAGAGGGTTCTCCAGCGTTTTTAAAGACAGTAACTACAAAGGAGAACTTCCAATAAGTAGGGAAGAAAGAGGCGGGAAGTTAATAGTTAGAGAATTTGGAGAGGACAGTAGAGAGTTCAGCAAAACATTTCTTAAGGACGATGACTAGAATATCATCACATCCACCCGCTTTATGGGAGTCAAGCTTAGAAATAATCTTAGAGACCAGACAGGGGGTTATGTATATATCACTCAGTTCTAGGATTAAAGTTGGGTGTGGTTACTCTAAATGAGTCAAGTGTGGAATTGCACGAAAATTTACGAGCATAGCCTTGTCCGCTGTGGATGTGAGAACCTCACAATTATTGAGTAGTGGAGAGAACGAAGCTCTGCTGTTGTTTAGCACATTTTTGTAGAGCTGCTAGTAGTCCTTAGTGCTAAACATGCGGTATGCTATACGCTGCTTAATTCTATTAGCAAACAACAGCTTCTCATCATTTAGTACTCGTTTGCATTCATGGTTAGCAGAGACAAAAAGGCGCCCGTTATGGTCAGACGCTTCACTCTGGTAAAGGTTGCAAATGTATTAATTGTGTGCAATAGTGGCCGAGCAAGCAGGAGAGAATCAAGGGGAAGAATGAGGCTTAAGTCGAAATTTCCAGAATGGGTGAAAGTGTAGGGAGTTCTCAGCTGGGATAACCATTGTTGAAGGAATTTAAGCTAATATCCATCAGGCTGAAATCTGTATCTGTCTCAATGCCAATCTTATTTGGATTCTTCTTGATAAATCCTAATTGACACTTTCAAAACTTTCTAACAAATGTATATTTATGATTCAGTACTACTTGTAAGAACTCAAGACAAAGGATAAATGACTAACAACAACATTATAACTGGAAGAACAGGAATAAAATATAAATATATTTTCAACAATAATTACATTTTTGTAGTTGAATAAATAAGGCACGCATTTGGTACAGCGGGATTAAGTACAGAATAAATTACTTCTCATTTCCACTTCCATTTCTGTACACACATATACAAAAGTGTCAATACCGGCAGAAGATGCACAGTCTTCGACAGGGATACTAAAATCTTTGTATTAATGGATATCACAAAGAAAGTCACTTAACGCTTTCCAGTTCGCTTTCTGATAGCAGTATGATATTCTGCTGGTAGGAGGTTCCTGGATGGAGGGGTAATTGGTGGAGATATTAATGGAAACTACGACATTATCAGGATTGCGAAGAGAGCAGAGCTGCATGGCATAGTAAGAGTCAAGGATAGTTTGGAGAAACAGAGATCTAGCCGTGAGCCGAGTACATTAGGGTTATTGGGGAAACGCGTGGGGAAATCCACCACTTGCGTTAGAGATTGAGTGAATGAAAAGGTAATTGTACGGACACCAGCAAGATCTATGGGAAAGTTTACTAGCCACTTGGTGTGGTGGGCACTGAAGTCACCGAAAAATATATTAGCGTACGGATGAGAAGAAATAGCCTTGTCTATATTGTTTCAGATGATGTTTAGTACTGAACAGTCAAGACAAGAGGGGGATCAGTAGAGAAAGAAAAGATAGTTAACCGAGCTTATATAGGCTTCAGCAAATGAATGGCAAAGGAGGGTTTATGTTGGGATAACAGTAAAAAAAAGCGTGTCAAGAGCCACTAGGGATAGAGAGATGTTGAAGGTCATGATCGCCTACGTCCTGATGGGACGCAGTACATAGAAGAAGCTGTTTTAAAAATTCTTAACATTACCAGAGTTTGAACACAAACTGCTAAAGCATAGTGAAATACCGATAAACGCGAAATTCGAAAAGGGACGTAATATTGAGTCAAAGTAAAAACGAACCAGTCAATCTAGTATATTCGTTCAATCATCACATTTACCAGTCATTGTTTCTGAGCAAGAGACCTTTACTAATATCACCGTAGTTGCTATTATGTACCCCGGAAAGATATACATTTATTAATAATCTGCGAAATAGATTTGATTAACACTTTTAATTTTTCCTTATATGCGTAGTGAACTCGGTAGCTGTCTTTCAAAATAAATGAATTCAAATAAGAAGTGGCTAATGCAGTTACTTACCATATATAGCTTCCAATTGCTTTCTGTATATACCTTCCAGAAATACCACCCACATAATCGCAAAAACATTAGTGAAAATGGTAATTCATCTAGCTAATGTTTTGCCATTATGTGGGAGGTTATTTCATCTTTCTCACTGTCAATATCTCTTTCTCTTTCTCTCTCTCTATCTCCCTATATATATATATATATATATAGAGAGAGAGAGAGAGAGAGTGTGTGTGTGTGTTATGGATATATATATATATATATATATATATATATATATATATATATACGCGCAGATACACGTCAATATATAAATATTAATCAAGTTATACCGCATTGAGTACTGTTCTATTAACGTAGAACAGCGTTCAATGCGATATAACAGAGCAAAAACTGTGTATTAATAAATATAACTATCATCCTACGTAAGGGCGACTCGAAGTATCATGCATTAGACTAGTTGGCAAGGAAGGCTATAAAAGCCAATCTGTCATGCTATTTAACCCATAGATTGAGGGAGATTCCAATGGATTAATAACATTTCTAAGGGTATTCAAATGGAATTCGAACTTGGCACTCAAATTTCTCGTTTCAAGCCGATGTCTATTGCTCCAAAATGTACATATCTATCTATCTATCTATCTATCTATCTATCTATCTATCTATCTATCTATCTATATATATATATATATATATATATATATATATATATGTGTGTGTGTGTGTGTATATGTGTGTGTGCATATATATTCAGAGAGAGAGAGAGAGATAGCAAGAGAGAGAACGAGTTAGACAGAGACAGAAAAAGAAAACGATGATTTCAATTTCAATGCCCCTTCTCCTTCAAGTGATTGTGTAATCGTATCACTGTAAACACCACTTTATTCCGATAAAGTTCAATGAGACGAAGCACATCACAGAAAAAATCTTCTACATTGTTATAAGTATGCATATATATATATATATATATATATATATATATATATATATATATATTTTGAAAAGATTTTTAGTGGTACAAATTTTAATAGCAGCAAGGAATTAGCGGAATTTAAATGACATTCTAAACACTAAAAACTAAAATAAACGACCGGCTTTGTTTCAGATCTTGTCAAGTTTAATTTCTGGAAAATTTCTTATTAGCAAATAAAAGAGTTCTAATGAGAGGGGGAGAGAAAAATTTGAAAAGAATTAGTCCAACTACATTGAAACATTGACATTGAATAATGTCATGATAAAATGACACTTTTTATCAGTCTGGGAAAGATATTTATTTGAAACACATAGTATTCGGATGTGTAAGGAGTGATTTTTAACAACAGATTAGATTTGAGGAGGTTGGAGAGGTTAATTTTATAAGTACAGAATTTTGTAAAAGGGGAAGTTATTTGTTAGGGTAAAACTTAATTAAATAACTATGCTATACTAAGCTATATTGGAGTTAGAAAAAACAAATAAGTATTGTGTGGTCATTAATTATTAATAAAATAATGTTTATGTAATATTAGAAAAGAAGTCGGCTACAACCTCCAGAAATTTAAATGCAAAGTCAATACTCATCTACTAACCACTGGACTCTAGCTCTCTCCCCTCCCCTGTATAACCTTCCCTTTCTCTCCACCTATGTATCTGTCATCGCACCTGCTCTCTCAGCTTTCTATTGTTCCTTTCTAACTAGTTTGTACTCCTCACTCTTTTCTAATTAATCTTTTTACATTTATGTAGCCCCCTGCACATCAGTGGCGTTTCCGCCTTGCTCGGGGAGTGAAATGATTAAAAATAAAAAAATAAAAAAATTCATAGATGAACATTATAATTAATTACATTACAAAATGATATATTTACTGTGTTTACATAATACTATTAATTCATTTCTTTGATTCAGTAGGACTTCATTTTAAGGAAACTTTATAACATTCAACTTTTCATTCAGGTAACGAAGGCAAAAATCATAGGATGATTTACAGATTCTTGTCCTTCTCAAAAATTTACATTTTATCTTAGGATTCTTTTAAATACGCAGAAAAGAACAGTCAGTTTCGGTAAGCGCTATTCTTGAAGTAAGTTAAAAGTTTATAACATCTCTGTTTAAAAGTGTTTTTAGCAGAACCACTGTAAACTTTTAAAATAGCTAGGTTTTCATTAAATGATATTGTACATTGATAAACAATAGAATTTGTTAGACACCCATTTTCCAGCTGACATTTGTTATGATTTCGATATTTATATAAATTTGTAATATTAATATTTTTTAGTTTTGGAATAATTATTGTTACTTTGATTTACGTGCTGATTTAAGATTTCATTATTATGATATTTTTATAATTTTTCTGAATTATTTGTACAACTATAACCTAATTTAAGGGTGTTTTATTAAATATTTTACGTAAAGGATTATTACTGGGGAAATTTGTCTTAATTAAACTGAGTAATTTCTGCCCTAACTTCATGCTAAACATTCGGTTAAATAGGGGTATATACTAAATGATTTTTCCACTTCTATTTTTTCTGTTATGTTTATATTATTTTGTGTATCTGAGTTATTGTTTTTATAACCACTATTCTTTAAGGCATTGCTATAAAAGTCACTGTGTTTGAATAATATATCTTTAACGGATGAGTTTTTGCTAATTTTAAAAGGTTCAAGATTAGCCAAACCTGCATAATCAGAGAGGCATTGTTGCATAGACAGAAAGGACCAATCAAAATAAAGTCATTTCTAATTTGAAGAATATGAGAATTGTTTTTAATGTATGTTCTCATATTATTCAAATTAGAAATGAGTTTACTTTGATTGGTCCACTCTGTCTATGTCTTGATTAAGGGAGTTTGGTTAGTTTTGAACATTTTAAATCTTTCCAACATGAAATAAACCTCATCACTTGACATGACACAGTTAGAGTCGAAACAAAATGGCTGCATTTGTAATGACATTATAACATATTTATGTTATAAATTCTAAATATTATTCGCTCTACTTTGTATTGAGCTCATTTTAAAAATATTCTTTCTTTCGATTCGGAATTTTATTTTATCCATACCTACCCTATCTATCTATCTATCTATCTATCTATCTATCTATCTATCTATCTATCTCTCTCTCTCTCTCTCTATATATATATATATATATATATATATATATATATATATATATATATAATGTATTTGGGGTGCAATCTCTCATTTGTGCATGTTTCATGCGCTTACTGTTTTCGGAATATAACACACACTTGACTCCTCTACATACATAAATTCTACACATATTCAGTTACATGTAAAATAATATTTCTCCTAGATAATGTCAAAAAGAATAAATGAAAGCGCTTGGAAACACAAAGCATCCTGACAATTTCTATATAATTTGTGTTTTGAAAAGAAAAGTATCATAAGAACACACGAAAAATTATGTAAAAACTGAACGAGAATACCGTGCCTGACATATTTAATGAAACCTGCATATATATATATATATATATATATATATATATATATATATATATATATATGTACGCGTGTGTGCGTGTTTGTTTGCCTGTGTGTACGTAATAGAAAGGTCACAAAAGAAATCACGTTGAGTTCCGCCAGATACGACCTAACAGCATGTCATTAATGCGTCAAGGTTTGCGAATCAGCTTTAGGTCTGAAACGACACAGTATATATGGTGACCAACTAGTAATTTCTGATTCGACAGGTAATCATATATAATTAGCTGTTCAGAAGCGTGTCAGCCCTTACAAAAATAAATAATATCAATAATTGAGAGTGGAATTACAGCGTCACAGTTGTCAGGCTTGACGCATTCTGAAAATTCATGTCCATCGTCTTCAATGTCAGTGAAACTGGTATCAAAGTTAACACGAGGCATGCATGTTTCGCGTGCCCATAAGTTGTTTGTGAAAAAGCACATGCCGGATGTCCCTGCATAGCTATCAACATATTAAAGGAAGAAAGCCTCGAAACATCATACTCAATGATGATGACTCGCAATTATTTTAATATCTTCTAAAAAAATGCTGTTTGTTTTTTAATTTTATCCAGCCATGTTATTGTGTTTCCTGCTTACGTTGTATTTTGCATAGGCGTAATTACGACACGCTATTTTTAAGTGTTTCTGTTAGACATATTTGTGTCAGTGACCGTTCTCATACATTTTCGTATAGCATATATGTATATGTGTATGCACATAAAAATAATGATTTGTTGATTGTTTTGTTTTATGGCAAATCAACCTCGGCGGATCATTTATTGCCAACTAAATTTTATTTTTTATTGCTGGTAATACCTTTTTCTTTCAACAATTTATTGTTGTTTTTTTTTTATATAAGTTTTGTATTTAGCAATACTTTTTTTCTTTTCGAGTAACAAGATTCATTGGGATTTGTTTTTTAAGGGCAGGGTCCCTAAGTCCTACCCTTGTTCTTTAACCCATAATTGGAGGAAAGGGACAGATTAATACCTTTCCCAAGGGTACCGGTGCTTAAGTGAATGCAGTGTATTCAACTGGAATTCGAACTCGGATCACCGATTTCTCTTTCCGAGCCGATATCCATTGCACCACAACGTACATCCGTCACTAAACGCTTACAGCACCTGGATATTTCCAAGTGGTCACCCATCTAAGTACTGACCTGGCTCAACGTTACTTAACTTCGGTGATAGAGCGAGAACGGTTTATTCAACGTTATAGACAGTAAGCCCTAATAATAATGAACATACGTCAATGCGACACAGATCGTAGGGAATGTGTTGTCACGAACAGTGACTCTGCTTAAACGCCGCGATGACGATGAATATGCTGATAAGCCACCTTCCCGGCAGACCATCTATTTTGAATAATAGGCATTTAAGGACATCTGTTGAAGAGAATCCTCAGACCAACAACTGAGGCTGCAACATATTCAAGCATTCACGATCATCTAAAAACAAATTGGAGTATGAGAAATAAATTTGATTTTCTATGCATTCCGAAACTGGAAAGGCTTACCAATGCCAACCATCTGCCTGGCCAGAAAGAGAACTCAAAGTGGTGCAATGGATATCAAGCTTTTGTTGCTAAATTAATTCCGACTGAATAATAAGTTCGATCTGCAATGAAGCTATCCCTATTTTCGGCCTTGTGCCATATCTAAGCCATGTTTATAAAATCACCATCTACTCACCAGAAGAAAACAAATCTCATAAACACATATATGCGGGGGTTGTTTTTCTTTTTCCAGAATCCTGTGCTACTTCAGGGTGTAGGAGTTCATGACTCTCCCCAAATATATTATATCTAATATCTGAAAATTCCCATAACTTCTTCTGAAGCAAAATGGATAGGTTTCTCCTGTTCATCTTTACATAGACGTTTTCTAAAACTGATAACCATTCAATATGTGAGAGCTCAGTTATATCCTGCTATTTAACAGGTAGTGTCAAAGAAGAAATGGATTCATATGAATATTTACGTAGAAAGAAAAGCTGCACACATCGTCACTTGATGTCTGCTTCTGAAACTTTAAACATTTAGTCCCAAGAAAGGTGATAAATCACCTTAGTATAAATAAAGTGAGATGTGCCTTTCTTAAATAGATTAATAGCCGTTTTAATTTACTGTAATAGTTTCTCGTAGCTTAGAAGTAAAGCACGTTTGGCTTAAATGCTGCTTGCCAACTTAAAATGAACCCGAATAAAAATTTAAAAATTTAGCAGAAATTGATTTCGAAAATTCCTAACGAGGTATGTGCATTCATAAGTTAATGGTAGTCAAGACCAATACGAAAGATTTGTTCATGTGCTGCATAATATGTGTTTTGCCAGGATTACATACGGTTTTAAATTCAATTCTTTCTTTCTTCTAGATCGGTTTGCTAACAAAAGCTATAGAAAGCAGTCTGCCCTTCAATTTAACCATAGCTGGGAAGAGAGAATAGTTGAGTTCATACCTTGCTTAAGAGTATTAGCACGTAAATAAATGTAATGAACTCGACTGAAAATTGAACTCCACTTTCCAATTTTTTCATTCGAGCTACAATATTTAACTATATTTTGCCTCCTTTATTGTAACGGATTCTCAGTGCAAAGCAGTAAAGACCGCCTGGTTTAATCTATGTGTTTTTAAAGGTCCCAAGCGTATATGTAGATTTATCAAATAGGATAAAAGCACCTTACTTAGTTGTAACGGCTTCGCGTTAATACACGCATGGTTTGAAAGTAGTGTTCTTGTTTAAAAGGGATATGATATTTTTCGCATTTATTGAATTCTAGAGATGGGTGTTTCTTAAATATTAGGTTGTCCCAAATGTTCGTAAACACTTGCAAAAAATTAAAATGTTACTCGCAAAAACAACAAACATTATTGCTCAAAATAAAGACCATCATTTTCCAAGACTTTCTGCCATCATTCTGCAAGCTTTCGGATCTGGTCAAAGTACCATGCAGCCGGCTTTTCAAGTTGAAATTTGCCGTCAATTGCCCAGCAATTCATTAGACAAGCATTTTTGAAAGCGCATTGTGACATCCGACGAGAAATGAGTCTATCTGGTCCAGCACAACCAAGACAAGCGATGGTTTCAGTAAGGGCAAGAGACGCTGTCCGTTCCAAAACAAGATCGATTCGGCAAGAAAGACATGTTGTGCGTTTGGTGGAACTTTGAAGGAATCGTGCATTTTGAGTTGGTTCCGAATGGTCGGGCCATCAGTGCCGAACTTTACTGTCAGCAAGTTGAGCGGGTCTACGAAAAGTTGAAGCAAAAGTACCCGGCTCTGATCAACCGAAAGCGCGCTTTGATGCAGCAGGACAATGCCAAGTCACACACCGCCAGGAAGGCCAAAGACAAGTTTGAAGAGCTGGACAGCGTTGAGGTTCTGCCACATCCAACCTACAGTCCTGACTGGGCTTCATCAGATTACGGCCTTTTCCGCTCAATGCGACACTTTCTGAAGGGACTCGTTTAATGAAGTAGAGGAAGCATGTCAAGAATTCTTTGATTCAACTCTTCTCCCTTCCCAGCTATGGTTAAATTATAGCGCAGACTGCTTTTTGTAGCTTTTGGTGGCAAACCGATCTAGAAAAAAGATAGAATTGAATTTAAAACCGTATGTAATCCTGGCAAAACAAATATTATGCAACACATGAATAAATCTTTCGTATTGGTCTTGACTACCATTAACTTATGAACACACGTCCCTCGTTAGGAATTTTCGAAATCAGTTTCTGCTAAATTTTTAAATTTTTATTCGGGTAAAAATTAAAATAAAATTGGGAAGAACCTTCAAGCCAAGCGCGCTTTACTTCTAAGCTACAAGAAACTATTACAGTAAATTAAACGGCTATTAATCTATTTAAGAAATGCACATCTCACTTTATTTATGCTAATTAAGATACAGTTTTACATCCAGTCAGGATGCACCTAATCTTAATAAAACATTAAATATCTGGGACGATATTATTATGGTAAAAACCTGGGTTTCTACACAAATATGTGTAACCACTAAATTTAACGCTTATCAGTTGATTAAGTGCCAGTCGTAATACACGCTAAGCAACCATGAAACTTTCTATCAGTGACTAAGCAGAAGATATTTTCGTTGTCGGTTGTTATTTTTTTGTCAGTAGACTGGATGTAAACCACGGCTATAGAGCCCAATCTGTCCTGCTGGGCAACCCATAGCTGGAGAAAGAGGAGATGGACCCACACCTTTCCTAAAGGTATTTCCGCGTTAAGTGAATGCAACGAATTCAGCTGGAATTCGAATTCGGCTCACCTATTTCTCATTCCGAGCCGACATCAACTGCACAACGATACATATCCCACAACCAAATTCCACCACATAACGCTTATAGTAATAAAAAATACGTAATTGTGTGTGTGTGTGTGTGTGTATGTGTGTGTGTGTGTGTGTGTGTGTGTAATTATATCTGCACATGTAAAATACTAACCTAGTTCTTTTGGAGTATTGAATATGTTTTTTTCTAATACATTTGAACTCTCTATATGCTTGCAATATATCGAAAATCCCTTTCTAGAAGACTGTTTCTCTTCCGTTTCTCTACTTTCTTCTGTATTTTTTCCTTATTTTCAGGTTGTGACAGTGATAAGATCCTTCAGATCAGGCGCTTCTAATTCCTAGCGGAGATTCTTAGATTTTTGATTTCTACCAATCAATATTATGAACTCTGGTCGATTTTCTGCGTTTTCTTTTTTTTTTAATTAGTTACGTTGGTTTTTTTAATTTGTTTTTTTTTTAAATTTTCCGTTGGTTTTGTACATACATTTTCTTGGATTAATGTTTCTTTGGACAAACGATTAAATTCAAGGAGTCAGAAAGTCAATTCCTTTTTATTGACTTTCCTCCAAAAGCAACCATAACACATTGTTTCTTTTATTTTTCTTGTGGAATAAATAACAGCTGATGTCATTAATATATACATATATATATATATATGTGTGTGTGTGTGTGTGTGCGTGTGTGTGTGTGTGTGTGTGTGTGTGTGCGCGCATGTTTGTGCATCAGTGTCCGCATTCTAACGATGAAAAATCTATTTATCTTATACAAGGTCGAAAATGGCCTTGAGTGAGAGAAGCACGTGGGTTTTAGCGAGCTTTATTCTTTGTTGAATCTTGAAAATACAGTATCTACCAGAAATAACTGTACGAAATAAGAGAAACATCAGTTTCAACCCCACCAAAAACCCAAAATGGACATCACATTATACTCGAAGAAATATAATGACATAACCAAAGTGTTCACTTTTCCCACTACTTCAAACATATGGTTAGAAAGGAAACCTACATCTATACTGACAAAAGAAATTGCAGTTATCGAAACTAAAACTTTTGTTTTTAATAAAAAATTCCAATAGAAAGTAGCACTGTCTGCTTGGTTGATGAAAGCTAAACAAAATTCTAGACGGTTAATATTACCATTAAAATCATCATACTCTATTTCTTATCAAGATACTCGATTTGCTGTTGGGCATGAATCAAATATTATAAAATCATACAGCAAAAATTTAATCGAATAAATATTGGTAAGTACTTAACAAAATGACAAATTATTGACAATGTACTTATACAGGGTGATTAAGTCCCCATTTTAAAATGCCTATATTTTATATATTATCTAAAATCTGTACAAGAAATGAATATGAGGTTTTATTTAAAATTTGATATGGGCACAAGATTTTGCCAGGAATCGCATCAAATTATTTCACCTGCTACACTTGTGCCATGGAAGACATTACTTCGTGTATTTGCCCTTCAATTTCTTTCGAAGTACTGGTTTAGTATAGTACGCTTGTTCCTTTAACCAACCCTAAAGACAAGGGGTGTTAAGTCAGGATACAAAGCTGGTCACTCATACATATAATAGGGACTTACTTTTTAATAACCATATATATATATATATATATATATATATATATATATATATATATGAATTTTTGCTATTCTCTCTCTCTGTATATATATATATATATATATATAGAGAGAGAGAGAGAGAGGAGAGAGAGATACAGTAGCAAAAATTCCTTTATAAACATTAGGAGAGGGTTACTTACATTAACAAAAGGATAAAAATCCATATAAATGCTTAGTTTTTAAGTTATGTATATTTTTTTCTTTCTTCTTTCTCTCTCGGATATGCGTTGTGGTGCAGTGGATATCAGCTCGGAACGAGAAATCGGGGAGCCGAGTTCCAATTCCAGTTGAATTCGTTGCATACACTTGCGCGCAAATACCCTTGGGAAAGGTATTAATCTGTCTCTTCCTTACAGTTATGGGTTAAACAACAGGACGTATTGGGTTCTATAGCCTTGGCTCGCAACCAATCTACCGCAGAATCTAATGGCAATGTTCTGGGGGATAATCTTCCGTCCAGTCAGATATGTCTCTTTCGTGAAATGATCGCGCAAGCATGTATCATGTATGGCAATTGACTGACTTAAGAGATTTGAATTAAAGTTCTCTCGATGTCGTGAAATTTACATCTTACAAAGTTAGGGTTTTATTTTTAAATTTAAAGAGTATCATTTAAAAGGATGTGCATTGTGGTGCAGTGGATATCGACTCGGAACGAGAAATCAGGGAGCCGATTTCGAATTCCAGTTGAATTCCCTGCATTCACTTGCGCACAAATACCCTTGCGAAAGTTATAAATCCGTCTCTTCCCTCCAGTTATGAGTTAAATAATAGGGCAGTTCTATAGCCTTGGCCGGAAACCAGTCTACCTCAAAAAGCAATGTTAACCTGCTGCAGAATAATCTTCTGTTCAGTCAGTCATGTCTCTTTCGAGACGTGATCGCCTAAAGTGTGTATCATGTATGGCACTTAACTAACTGATAATTTAAAAAGACAAAACTTACAACAAAAAAAAAAAACATTTAAAAATTAAAAGAAAAAGAAAAAAAAATTAATTCTGGGAGATGCAGTCAAAAATATAAAAAAGTTTTTTTTTATCCGAATGGATTAAAAAAAAAATTATTCCACTTTGATTTGAAACAGGAATTCTATATAAATCAGAATATTAAAACATCTCGCTACTAGAGAGGTACTATATATCAAACATTTCTCTCATACCATAAATTTTAAATTATTTAATAGCGGAAATATTGAAAGTTTGTTTTATTTTAACATCAACATTCTCTCGTTATTTCCAGTCGCATGCGACTCGTGATAGCTTTGAAAGAACGGCTCTTTTCCAAAAACACAATAAAATAAACCGGTTACAGCCAAAAACAAGAAACAAATAGCAACATCAGAGACATCAACACACTGGAAAATGGCAATAGAAGTGGGCGAAAGCATTTGAGATGATAAAATGTATGCATTGTTTTTATTTTCCTTATCTCCAACAAAACAGAAAATTGTTAGCACTCAGTGAAAACGTAATAAGAAATTAATTAGAATTAATTAGTCTTCAATTAAATATATATATAGTCATCCGCAGACAGATCTGTTTCGCTGTATCACAGCTCATCAGTACGGTTAGACATCCGATTGCTTTTTACCCAGGACTGAAACCCGACCGAATTGATGTCAGTCGGCGATTCTACCTCTGAGCTATAGGCGCTCGGTAAAAGGAGGCAGACTTTTTAGCGTGTATATCATCATTATACACGCCCAATATCTGAGAATGTTCTAATTCATTGCTGAATGAACGATATATATATATATATATATATATATATATATATATATAAGTTTGTAACCCTGGGTTTCACGCTCTTGCGATCGTCAGACAAATTGATTAATTTTTTTAAAAATTGTCTATATGTAAGGCTGCGTATATTTTTGTGGAAGTGGGATGAAAATTTATTGTCATGACAGACGCAGACATATATATACATTTGTACACCCATTGACGTGCGCAAAGACACACACAGACGCGCGTCGGCCCACCGGGGCTCACACAAACAAACAAACAAACAAACATACATGCGAATCGTTTGGGGCTCGGCGTATATATGTATATGTGGGCCGTTGCGCACATACATACGCATTCGGTTGGTGTATTTGAATAGTGTATCTTTGTCAACGCGCGGACAGTTGTTGATTTCTCGTATGTACGTATGTACGTATGATGGGGTCTGTGTGAAACTATGATAGGTAAAAATTGCTATTATTTTATTTAAGGCTGTATTGTTATTTTTTATTTTACAGTCGGTTATTAGCTTGTTTTTTTTTAAGTTAATCAGTTTGTCTGACGATCGCAAGAGTGTGAAACCCAAGGTTAAAAATTCACACCTGTCTATTTGAATATGTCAGCTCTATCACTGATATTCTGCGCTTTCAAATAAGTACCAAGCATATATAATATTTAAATAATATAATATATATATAACAAATTGCATATATGTAATGATATTTATAATTATATACATACACTTTTCACACACACATACACACACGCACACACACACACACACACGTGTATATATATATATATATATATATATATATATATATATATATATATATAAGTAAAGCTTATCATTTAGCTGATTGATGCTAATTTCAGCATTCCGATACCGGAGTTTCGAAGGCGGACCTCTCTGCCTAGTCTTCAGAAGTTATCAGCAATTTACTACTGTTTTTGTTTTTATGCACTTATAGTAACTTCTAGAAAAGTGATGGATGTTTTTAATGAATAATCCGACAAATGTTATTACTTAAGCGTCATTTTTATCAGTTACCCATATTTGAGATGGCAGTATATTTTTTAATTAATTTTCTCTATAAACCCGATAATTTGAGAAATCTTTTTAAAGAAAAAATTGATTCAATCTTGCTTCCCACATGACAGGAGAAATCGTCATTACATCCGGCTTGCTTCAGACAGAACTGACCACGGCATGCATCGTCAAACAAAAAAGTTGAATAGGTGCTTTATACGCACAAATCAGGCTCTCGAAACGGTCATATCTTTAAAGTTTCGTATAATATAAATAAAACAATATCTCAAGAAAAGGTGAATTTTTAAAATTTAATAATCCGAGAGACATTATGATCTAAACTTCATTTTCGGTGGATACCCATATTTGAAAATAAAAATGTAGAAATCAAAAGAAGAAATACACAAACGACAATTATTCGAAATACAAAGTTAAGGTGCCATATGTGAAACACGCTTGGGCGATCATGTGTCGAAAGAGACATGACTGATTGGGCAGAAGATTATCCCGCAGTATGTTGCCATTGCTTTCTGCGGTAGACTGGTTGCGAGCCAAGGCTATAGAACCCAATCTGTCCTGTTATTTAACCCATAACTGGAAGGAAGAGACGGATTAATACCTTTCCCAAGGGTATTTGCACGTAAGTGAATGCAATGAATTCAGCTGGAATTCGAACTCGGCTCCCCGATTTCTCTTTCCTAGCCGATATCCACTGCACCACGACGCACATCCCTTGAATCCAGTTGAATTCATTGCATTCACTTACGCGCAAATAATTACATTTAGTATAATTTTCCTTTCGATTAATTTTTATTCAAATAATTTACAATTCGAATAATTATTTTCGAACAATTTTCTCGTTAGGGTTAATCTTTACTCAGAGACAAGAAAGTATCAATAAACATATCACAACGAGTTTAAATCGTTAAAAGAGAATTCCTCAGATCAACTTTATTGTAGCGATGTTTTCATTGTCTTTTTCTTGTGTCTGATTAACCTCAATTTCAGTAAATATCACTAAAGTAATTAAAACTATTTCTCCTAAAAACCTTATCAACGTTGTAACGTAAACAGAAATAAAAAAAATAAAAATAAAATAACATTTTCCTTGTTCATCGTAAACGTATGCATATTGTTCTACATAATTTATAAATATAATGACATTCATATAAATCATTTATTCTCAGCGTGTGCGGTAACAACCCTTTGGGGGCGTTACTAATTCTCAGTGGTGCAGTAAGTGTTCATTGGATTTACAGGTAGCGCGAATAATTTTAACAGGTCAGTAATGCGGGCTGAATGTGTGAGCAGCGTGTTATGTTATCGTGAATGAGACATCGGCAATACCAAATGAGTTCGTTATATTCACTTTAAAACGACTTGTTTGCGGGGTGGAGAAGAGAGAACGTTAAGGTTAAGTCTCTTAAACTGAGTATTAGAAATGGTGTAAACAAAAAAATACAAGCCACTCTCTCCAGCTTGAAATGTAATATATATCTATGAAAAAATATGAAAAAAAAAAAGAAAGAAAGAAAGAATACAACATGCGCAATTTACAAAAAAAATTCTTTTTAATCATTTCACCCCGAGCAGGGCAGAGATGCCACTGATGAGCGGGGGGCTACATAAGTGTAAAAAGATTAATTAGAAAAGAGTGAAGAGTACAAACTAGTTAGAAAGGAGCAATAGAAAGCTGAGAATGCAGGTGCGATGACAGATACATAGGTGGAGAGAAAGGGAAGGATATACGGGGGTGGGGAGAGAGCTAGAGTCCAGTGGTTAACAGATAAGTATTGACATTGCATTTAAATTTCTGGAGGTTGTAGCCGTCAGGAAAGCAAGAATATGGGAGCGAGTTCCACAGGTGGGAAGTGCGAGAGAAGAAGCTGAAGGAGTAGAATTGTCGTCTGCATTTGGCTAACCTGACTGTGAATGGGTGGGACCCAGTTGCCAGTCTGGTTGCACGAGTAAACACTTGTTGAAGAGGCAACAGTGACTTAAGATCGTTGGAGCAGAAGCCATGAAAGTATTTATAGAACAGACAAAGGGAAGCCACATTTCGACGGTGGGGAAGTGGCTGCATTCGAGCCGCCAGATCAGTACCTATCACATTGCAGTATCTCCTTTGGAGCCTGTCGATAACACTGAGGAGAACGGCAGGAGCGCCTGACCATACAACAAATTCCTAATCTAATTCTGTTGGGCTCATGAAAAAATAATTATTATCAACAAAATTCGATTCATTTGACAAGATGAACTGAACTGGGAAGGATGGCAATTCACAGACGTCACGGTTTTCTTTTAGACAACAACCCAGCTTTATTTATTTTCATAAAAACATCTAAAAATCAGATTTAATACGTTAAATTTTCTGACAAACTTCCACAAGTACCTATGCAAGATATCCTTTTAAATTTTACGAATATTCTCTTTTTTGTTAAGGCCCTAAATAATTTTCCCCTAATGGACCGTTAGCTGTTAGGTTCTTCTCCTCATTTCCATTCTCTCCAATACGTTGCCATTAGTCACATGCTTAGTCCATGGTATCCTCAGCATCCTTCTGTAAAACCACATTTCTGTCTCTCTTTCATCCTTGAGGAGATTGTCCAACATTCACTGTCATACAAAAGAACCGATATGACATAGAAATCTAGCACTCGGTTTTTTGTTTCCAATGAGATTTTCCTGATTTTTAGTACTTTTGTTAACTTTTGAAATGTGTCCTTGGCCATGACAATGTGTCTTTGGAGAAGAGAGAATGTTAAGTCTCTTAACCTGAGTATTATAAATGGTGTAAACAAAAAAATGCAAGCCACTCTCTCCAGGTTAAAATTTAAATATAATTTACATCTATTAAAAGATATAAAAAAAAGAAAGAATACAACATGCGCAATTTACAAAATAAACTTCCATAATTTTTTCTTTTGTGCGTCAAACAAAACTGCAAGACAACAAATTCCTAATCTAATTCTCTTGGGCTCATGAAAAAATAATTATTATCAACAAAATGCTCACTTTCTTCGATTCATTTGACAAGATGAACTCAATTGGGAAGGATGACAATTCACAGACGTCACGGTTTTCTTTTAGACAACAACCCAGCTTTATTTATTTTCATAAAAACATCGAAAAATCAGATTTAATACGTTAAATTTTCTGACAAACATCCACAAGTACCTATGCAAGATATCCTTTTAAATTTTACGAATATTCTCTTTTTTGTTAAAGCCCTAAGTAATTTTCCCCTAATGGAACGATCACTGTTAGGTTCGGACGGTTCAGTCAGTCAGTTAAGTGAAACACGCTTCGGCGATCATGTCTCGAAAGAGACATGATTGACTGTGCAGAAGATTATCCCGCAGTAGGTTGCCATTGCTTTCTGTAGTAGATTGGTTGCCAGCCAAGGCTCTAGAGCCCAGTCTGTCCTGCTATTTGACCCATAACTTGAGGGAAGAGACGGATTAATACCTTTCCCAAGGGTATTTGTAAGTGAATGCAATGGATTTAACTGGAATTCACTTGAGTTTTTAAACACTGGAACAACAGAGGAATTCCAAGAGGCAGAAGATCAATGGTTTGCGAGACATCTGTTATGCAGCTAGAGAGAACCGAGAACAGTTCGAGAGCACACATCTTAAGGACGATTACAGGAATACCATGAGTGGTGAGGCTCCAGAATGAATATGACTGAAGAGACCATAAAAGGGGTTATATACATATCACTCAATTTCTAATTTGGAAGGCAGACAAAGATACTCCAGATTGGTCTAAAGCAGAGTTTAAGGAGAATTTACACGTGAAACATTCAGCTTTATCAGCAGAAGATGTTAACACCTCAAACTGATTGAATAGAGGAGTAATGAAAAAATTAATCTTATTTAATACACTATTGCAGAGATGCCAGTAATCACGAGATCCGAAGTTGTCAGGTGCAATACAGTCTCTGATTCTCTCATAAAAAAAAAACTTTCAAGAACTCGTCTACATTTATTACATGCAAACACGAAGAGACATGCTGTGATTAGAACTGTCAAACTGATATAGCAAGAAATAGTGGTTCATGTGGGCTATAGCAGCAGAGCATGGTATTTATGAGAGGGAATGAAAGCATCTATTCCAGCTTCGAGGAACAATCATCAATATGAAGGTAAAACAAATCATCTAGAAAAAAACCACAGAATGAATCCCAGTTAGCAAACTGATAATGGAAATAGGTCTTATGAATGAAATATTAATAGATATTGCAGAGTGATCCGAGTAATAAGAGGACAGTTTTGCGAAATTCGTCAAGAGCGATGAGGTAAGAAATTGATAAAGTAAAAAAGCCTGATGCTCGGATTTGTTTGGGAAACCGATCGGAAAATCAACAGTTTGAGTATTAATAATTGACTTCTATTCATAAACATTTAATAAACGTTTTAAAGACTCCACACAAAAGAAACGGTAATACATTGGCTATTGTATTATTTAGTTCACATTTTCCTTTTTTATTTTATAAATGTTTATATATTTCGCTCAACTCTGACAAAAACTGTGAATTCTCTTCCGCCTTCAGCTGTGTTTTAAATTTGGTGTCAACTAGTCTGGGGGTAGGACTCAGACTTCGAAACAGTATGTATACCTGGCGTAGTTTATACTACGCCACCATCAAGATGTCCTTGAGTTAACAACATTATAATCTTAACTGCAGTCAACCTACGACTGTGTCGATATGTTATCATTGTTATGTAATGTGACTTAACAATTCAAAGCATGTGTGAAACAAGTCACATTTTATGGTCATGTTTGTATATTTTCATGTTTAATCGTTTAGACCTCTTTTAAAATTGTCATTTCAATTAAAATATGTACATAGAGCAAAGATTTTGTGCACGGGACGAGAAATTGGAAAGCCAAGATCGAATTACGCAGAAAATATCCTTGGTAAAGGTATTAACTCGTTGGGTTAAATAATTTAACAGATTTGGTTCTATAGAAGTGGTTGGCAACCAGTCTACCGCAGAAAGTAATGGAAACCTGTTGCGAGAAAATATTATGCCTAGTCACTCATGCATCACGATAGGCACGTAACTGGCTGATATGGAGCAAAAGCTCTGTCGTCCGGCAGATTCTAGAATATAACTCACTGACTACTGCTTGGTTTTTCCAGCTACAGCATATTGCCCGTGATTGGTGCTGCTATAATTACACAAAACGTAAGCACACACCATTAACACGGTTAACCTAACTATGCTCCATTCACTGGTGTAGTTAGGTGGAGCCAATACGCGCAGAAGAAAATGTTAGAGCAAGGGTTGTTTCCAATATTTTGTTTTTCTGTACCGTTTAGCATTTTTATATATTCTTGTGTACCCTTAAAAATTTAGAATGAAAAAGTAAAACAATGAAATTGAAATTTTAATAATTCAATATGAAGTCTTTTTTAAGTAGAGTCAATTGCACGCAACATCAGTGAATTAAACGCAGGTAATTTATAAAAGTTTAATCTTTCATACATATTGTTTGGTTGATTGATCTTTACTAAGAATACACAAAACTATTCAAAACTATGTACCGATAATCAAAACTAAGCAATACTAATGAGGTGGATGGGTTCCTTTTCTCTTTTTTTTTTTTTTTTGTTTGAGGAGGTTTTTTTTTTTCAACAAGCTCATTTATTCGAGAGAAGACGGTAAGAGAGAGAGAGAGAGAGAGAGAGAGAGAGAGAGAGTGATCAGTAAGTGTGTGTGTATGTGGTATTGATAAAATACCACATACACACACAAGCAATGTATGCATTATTTAAATTGTTCGGATTGCTCATTTTTATTGCCATGTTTGCGGTGGTTTCCTTTTTTTCCTCCATATGTGGTCAGCTATCAGACATATGTGACCACAGCTCTTTCTGAGATGAAGTTGAAATAATTGATAGAGAATACAATTGGAAAATGCGTAAACTTAAAAAATCAGTGCATACGATTGGCCACCAAAATCTGCTAAGACGGCGAATCAGAGAAATGAATACAATATGAAAACTAGTATTATGCAGTGCTAAAGAAAATCATTAGCGTTAAAGATTGCAATATGAGCTCTGGTAAAAAATTGTAAAAAAACATTAGCATGGAAGATTGCAAAGTGAGCCCTGGTAAAAATTATAGAGAAAATAATTAGCATGAAAGATAGCAAAATGAGAAAATCATTAGCATGAAAGATTGCAAAATGAGCTCTGGTAAAAATGATAGAGAAAATCATTACGACATATTGTTCATTTCTTAATAAAATTTCTAAATTTTAATTTAGATTCTTGTGTTATTTCGAACTGTAGTTCTCATGTGCTACTATCATTTAGTGGTCATGAATTCAATCCCTGTATCTGGTAGGGACGCACAGATCCAACAAGAACGAACAATAACCGATATCCAATTATGTATCACAATACTCAACAGATACGCCATATCAAGCAATAAATGTACACCGGATGATGACCAAAGGTTATTTGTCGAAACATTGTGTCTATATTCACATCGATATCAACAAAACGATTACAATAGTTCGAAAGAATACAAAAATATTGAAAATTACTCATCTCAGAAATGAAATACTAAAACATAAAATATTTATATTTTCCTTCTTTTTATGTGCCATGTCCTTTCAGGGCGTAGACAATCATAGTTTTCCACATCTCCCTATCCCTGGTGTCTCTTAGCACGCTTTCTCCTGTTGCACCATGCAACCCTCGTTCCGTCATCCACCAAATAAGGTCCTTCAAATATGTTATCCGCTGTTTTCCCCTGTCTCTTTTTCCCTCTATCTGGCCTGTTAGTACCAGGTTACCCAAGACCTCCTTCCTCATTGCATGTCCCAGGAACTTTAGTTTTCTCTTCCTGATGCTCAGTATTA
Organism: Ascarosepion bandense; assembly: GCA_037127315.1. Taxonomy (NCBI): domain Eukaryota; kingdom Metazoa; phylum Mollusca; class Cephalopoda; order Sepiida; family Sepiidae; genus Ascarosepion; species Ascarosepion bandense. Next base: position 1,805,861 of record JBBBDQ010000397.1, read on the forward strand.
ATTTCCATTTGGTTACATCTTTTCCAAAACCTCGTCATTGCTCACATGCTCGGTCTATATCTGCAGCATCCTTCTGTAGAACCTCATTTCAGCTGCTTCAAATTTTTCCTTCGTCTTTGATGATATTGTCCAGCATTCACTGCCATATTGAAGAACCGACATCACATAGCAATCCAGTTCTCCCCTCTTTGTTTCTAGCAAATTTTTTTCTGTTTCTTAATACTTTACTCAACTTCTGGAATGATTCCTTCGCCATGCCAATTCGTCTTCAGATCTCAGTGTCGCACTTTCCGTCTTCTGTTAGAACACTTCTTATGTATTTAAATTTCTGTAATTGCTAGATTTTAGAGTCCCTCACCTTTTGGGCTGCCCTTTTTGCTGATGACCATGCATTCGGTTTTTTACAGTTTATTTGTAGTCCTTTCTCGTCACTCGCTTCAGCTACCTTCTCTTGTATTTTTCTTTCTGTGTCTGCTATCAGCAATGTATCATCTGCGTACCTTATATTGTTTAAATTGTGGCATCCGATGACGAATCCTGGCATGACTTCTAGGGTTTTCAGAATAGCCTCACTGTACAAGTTGGATAGATCCGGTGAAAAGACACATCCTTGTCCTAAGCCCTTTCAATCTTTGTATATCTGCTGAAATCGTTACCTGTCCGTATGCAGGCAGTTTGCTGCCATTAGAGATTCTTGATTACTCTTAGGTTTTTCCCAAATATGTTGAGGCTTCCAAGTATTTCTATCAATTCTTTTTTGCCTATTTTGTCAAATGCCTTTGCATAAATCAATAAAACATAGGTACAATTCCTTCTTCATTTGTATTGCCCTTTCAGAGAGCATCCTAATCATAAATATGGCGTTCCTTGTTCCAGTGTTTTTGACGAAACCGCACTGTTTTCGTCCTATCTCTGGCGTGATTCTGCTTCTCGTTTTATTCATCAGGATTTGGACGATCAGTTTTGTTATATGGCTCATTAAACTGATGGTTCTGTGGAGTTCGCACTCGTTTGCTCTTGGCCTCTTAGGCAGCGCTATGAAGATCGACTTGCGGAGGCCATCTGGTATTACACCACTATTATAAATTTCATTTATTTTTTTCTGTAATTTTCTCTATGCCAAATTATTCCAGGGCTATAAGCAGCTCAATGACTATGCCGTCTGGTATAGCTGCTTTGTTTCTGTTCAGTTTGGTTATTGCAGATTTCCATTTCCGGTCCGTCCACATCTTTATGTATTATAGGTTGGCTCTCTCTTGTAATGGAAAAGATCTTTTTATATATTAATCCCGTCGATGCAGTATTTCCTTTTTCTTCAATATGATTGTTCCATCCTTGGATTTTATACATCCAGCTGAAGAGCAGGTTTTTCATGTCCGTTCTTTTATTTCTTTATGCATGTCTGCTTTATTATTCCCGCTCAGTCTCTCTACATTTGCACATTTGTCGTTGAGCCATTCCACTTTAGCCTGTCTGCATTTTCTCCTTATTTCCTTGTGTAGTTCCCTGTACTCCATTCCACTCGTTTATTTCTTCTGCGCCTGATTTCCTTTGGGACAATGTTGTTTGCTTTATTCACTATCGCTTTATTGGGTGAGTTTATTTCGATTGTCCTTTTCCAATTTTTTCTTCATTTAGGATTTTCACGCTGTTAGTGTATTCTTTCTGTGAGTTGAGGTCATTCACGAGCTTGTTGTATTTCAGTTTTAGTGCTGCACTAGGCTTCTTCAATCTTCAGAGTTTCACCTTTAGTTTGCAGATGACTGAGGCGTGGTTGCTTTCACAGTCGGCGCCTGGATAGGATTTGCTTTGAACCACTGCGTTTCTGAATCTCCTGTTTATGGTTATGTAGTCTATCTGGTTTTTCGTGTCGCCTCCTGGGCTTCTCCATGTCCATATACCTCGTGGGTGTTCTTGAAACCAGGTGTTAGTTATTAACTGGTCATTTGCTGTGCAGCATTAGACCAATTTTCTCCTCGTTCGTTGCGAATTCTTAATCCAAAGTTGCCAGTTGTCATACCTTCCCTCTCCTTGCCTACTTTGACATTCAAATCTACCATGATGCATCCAATTTTCTTGGCTTTTACATTGAGCCTTGGCTTTGTCTAGAGTGGAGTAAAATTCTATTTTTTTCTCAGTGCTTTGCGTTGTTGGTGCGTAGAAAACTACAACTGCTATGTTGAACGGTCTCCCTTTCAGTTTGACCAGGAAAACCCTTTCAGAGAACTGACAATATCCTAGAACGCATTTCTTCATTTCTTTGTCCAGTTTTAAGCCGACTCGTTTTTCGTTATTTTTTCTCCTGCGTATATTATCCTGTGGTTGTCGTTGCTGAAGTCTCCATTGTTTGGCCATCTGGTTTCGCATATTTGCAGAATATTGATGTGCAGTCTGTTCAACTCCTGCTTGATATTCAGAAGTTGTCCACAGTTGTTAAGTCTCCTGACGTTCCATCTCCCCAAGGTAATCTTTTCTTTGCTGCGCACAGTCGCAGGGTCTTTCCTTCCTGGGCGAGGGACATATTTTGGGAAAAAGCGTCCCCTTTACGCCGTTGGTGCTATTTATATTACACTTATTTTTTTAATATTTTTGTTACTTATAGTTTTATTTTCTCTTTAAATTTCTGTGTTTATTATTCGTTTCTTTTTATTATATATTTCATATTTTTATTTTATTCTTTCAGGATTATTCTTTTTTCATGCTCTTGTTTTATGTTTTTAATATTTCTATTTCATTCGTTTTTATATTAGATATTTTATTCGTTCCAGTTTTATTCTTTGTTGGGTTATTTTTTAATTTTTAGATTTTTATTTAATTCTTTCAAAGTTATTCGTTTAAAGCCTCTTTTACTTGTTATTTCTTTTTATTTTATTCTTTTCAATATTTTTTCTTTCAAATCTTCTTTCAGTCTTATTTTTCTTCTTATTTTCTCTTTTTTAGTTTCTTTTATTTTACTTTTAAGTTTTCTGTTATCTTTTACATCATTGCTTCGTTTGTTTCATTTGACTGCATTATTTTTTTCTTATTCTGTTTTTAATTTCTTTAAATTCGTCTTCTTTTTTCTCTTTTGTGTCTTTTCTTTAATCTACTCTAAATTCGAGTTTAAGGAAATCCTTTTGGGGGGGGGAAAGAAAAGAAATTATAGACGGGAATCTGTAATCCTTTTCAAAGACAAGTCTTTGTAATTGCATTAATTCTCCTTTTGTTTCTAGAAAAAAAAAACATGGAATCAATTTGAAACCACGTTCATTGGCGGAAAGTATGCGAGTAAAAAGACGTCCACTTGAAACGAGGTCCTTTTGGTTTGGCCCTTCCCAAATGAAAAGCCTTCGACTTTAGGCATATCTGTGCTGTTTTTTTCACTTGATTTTTGCACTCTTTCTCTACTTAACGATTTTCTTTATTTCTCTTGTATTTCTCTTTTTTGTAAATACAATATCCGACAGAAATAACCCCCACGTAATGGTAAAATATTAGCTAGATAGAGACCGCATTATCACCTGCCTAAATTCAACCGCATCACACAAGTGGGAGTTTAAAATGTGTTATATATTTTCTGTGCATCATTTAGCTAATGTCTTACCCGTTATTTGGGTGGTATTTCTGGAAAGTAGGATGTATTTTGTCGCACCCTGTATCAACAAAATTCTATATGTTGTGATAAACATATTGGAACTTCGTATAATTATATCATATTAAAGATGGTCATAAATAATTGTCGTTTTTAAGAATCATTTGTAATGACAAGTGTATTGTTTGAAATAAGCGTTCTTTAAATATATCAATTGATGCAAAATATGTTACAGAAACATTGTTCAATGAAACAAGTAGGGAATTAACAATAACAAATCTCTAAAACCAATCCCAAAATCTCCAAGGAAGAAAGGTAACATTACGTGTAGTAGAATTTTGGGGACATTATTTATTTACAATACTTTAAGGGTAGGAAAGGCCCAGCAGTTACAACGAGTCCTTAAGATTTTTGTTAAAAAGCACTGTGTATTCGATAATAGTGACTTGCTCCAAAACATGACAACGGAATGCCGCAATGCATTAAGAATATTAGAAAGGTAAATTTTGAATTTCGGGTGTTCTGTTTTAATCAGCCTGATAGCTTCATATAATAGCTGTTAAAAGCCAAATTTCTAGATTTAAACAGCAAATTTTCTTTTAGACAAGTAAGATTAAATAAATTGCAAACACTGTGTCTGCTTATTTTTAATAAAATCCTTTCAATGTCACGGATAATCTTTTGCGTATTATAATAGAAAAATGTCAAAAATAAGCTGTAACTTTACAAGATGTTATTATCGTTCATTTTTCAATGTTCCCAAGTATTTTCAGTCTCTTCGGGATTATTTTCAGTGGTTTGAGTTGTGGTAACAAAAATAACCGCAAAACTGTGTTGCTAAAAATTACTGTATTTTTTATTTTGCTTGCTTCAGATGTGAACTGTTATATCTGAAGCAAGAAAAAACGTTTTTCGTAACATTTTCTGTTTACATTTGTTGACATTACGATACATTTCAGAGTAGAGATGGTTATTTGCAAAGAATCAAAAATTGAGTTATATAGGCTTGATTTGATTTCGTTTAGACTATGTTATCATTCGAAGTCAAGTGGTCTAAGACGCACCAGATCAATTAGTGACTTCTCCAATGTTGATAGGAGTCGCAGTTTTGAATTCTACCGTTTTACACACATTTTCGTAGCAAAGTTTTATTGTAAGTAATAGAAACAAATATACTGTTTGATTAAAAACCGATTATCTACACAAAGCCGAGTATCGATTAAAAAAATGTTTAAACATATACTTCCACACACACACACACATGTAAAATTGACATAACCATATAATTATATATATATATATATATATATATAGTTATATATATTAGTTTTATTTAGTTTTATTCAAATGACCTAATTTTTTTTTAAATAATTTTATTTTAAATCCTATATCTTTTTATTCCCTTTTATAAATAATTATGCCTTTTTAAGTAAAGCCTTTTTCTAATACTTCAACGTTTTTGGGAAGTTAGGTTTTTGAATATGTCCAGCGTCTGTAATATTTAAAAAAAAAAATCTTTCTTTTCTTTTCTTTTTCCCTCCCTTCCTTCCTTTATCTCTCTTATCTCCCACCTTTTTTCCGTGTTGCTTAAACTTACGTCGATTTAACACGGCTGTCTGTTAATTTTTAGTTGCAATTCTCTTTCCTTTTTTTGCGAACCCAAACGATGTCAATTTTTTTCTTTTCTTGTTTATTTGATTTTATTTTATCTTTTTCTTTTTCTTTTCCTTTATTTTTCCTTTTTATTTTCTTTTTTAATTTCTTTGCAAATCTATTTAAAAAGGAAAAGTAGACTAATTTTTCTCCAGTTTCTGAAAGGATTTTTCTGTTGCTGAGGTGATGTGTTATCCCTCGTGGAGATCTCCATATCGAAATGGCCATTCAACATCTTTGAATTAATCCTTTTTTAATATATATTTGCTCTGTAATATTTTATTACATGGAGCTCTCTTCCTGTATCATTTTTTAATATTAAAATAAAATTTTTAATATTAATTAGGATCGGGTTTTTGGAATTTACCTTCCTGCTTTTTTCCCTTGGATTGAAGTATCTGAATTAAAATATATACATATATATATATATATGAACACAAGCAAGAGAGTAAATCCACTAGAACTCAAACGGTTAGTCGCTATGTAAGAATTAGAAACAGAAATGTTACTAAGGAACGAAAAAATAAAGGGTAATCAATATATATATATATCAACACAAGCAAGAGAGTAAATCCACTAGAACTCAAACGGTTAGTCGCTATGTAAGAATTAGAAACAGAAATGTTACTAAGGAACGGAAAAATAAAGGGTAATCAATATATATATATATATCAACACAAGCAAGAGTGTAAATCCACTAGAACTCAAACGGTTAGTCGCTATGTAAGAATTAGAAACAGAAATGTTACTAAGGAACGGAAAAATAAAGGGTAATCAATATATATATATATATCAACACAAGCAAGAGAGTAAATCCACTAGGACTCAAACGGTTAGTCGCTATGTAAGAATTAGAAACAGAAATGTTACTAAGGAATGGAAAAATAAAGGGTAATCAATCGGAGAGAAGATAGCAATTGACAAAGCATTTAAATTTTTTGGCGATTACAGTTGTCGAGAAAAAACGGAACAGGAATGAATTTCAACAGGCAAAAAGTGCAACAAATGTAAATGTTAGAATAGAGTTTACAGCTCCATCTAGCCAAATCAACTGTAAATTAACCCTCTAGGGCCATTCGTATCATATTTGATACAGTATGAAAACAAGCCTTGAAAGAAATATTTTCCTGAAAAATTTTTTAAGAGAAATATTTTATAAATTTCAAATGAAAACAGTACTGAATGCTCAGTCAATGAATACCAAATGTTTCCTTATAGGGAAATACCAAATGTTTCCTTATAGGGAAATACCGAATGTTTCCTTATAGGGAAATACTGTATCAAATATGATACGAATGGCCCTAGAGGGTTAAGAAGATCATAATGATAGTCTCGTACCGCGCTTATATTAAATAACATCTAGGTAACATAGCGAATAGGTCATCTTAACAATTGAAAGTATTTGAAAAAAAGTCACAAGCTGTTAACCTTTCACCGGTGAGAAATTAACGGAAGCCAAGCCGATAGATATGGAACAATAATATTTCTGATTCTTCTTTAAATTTTAGCAAGGTAAATAGCAGAGACACTGGACCATATGTAGCAGAAATATTCTAAGCATGGCCTGATAGTAAGATTGTAGATATGCAAGTATAATTCTGGAGAGAAAGATTATCTCACAAGAAACAAATTTCTTTTAGCAGCTGATAAAGCACTGTATTATATATATATATATATATATATATATATATATATATATATATATATATATAATCGCCAACTGACGCCAATTCGATCGGGTTTCAATCCTGGGTAAAAAGCAATCGGCTGTCTAACCGTACTGATGAGTTGTGATACAGCGAAACAGATTTGTCTGCGGATGACTATTTACGCTCTTACAATCTGACTGAGCACTCTGGAGGAATGGTAGACTTTGGAAAACAGTAGCTACTCTGGCATGCACGCATCGTTCATTCAGCAATGAATTAGAACACTCTCAGCTATTAGGCGTGTATAATGATAATATACACGCTAAAAAGTCTATCTTCTTCTATCCAGCCCCCATAGCTCAGTGGTAGAATCGCCGACTGACGCCAATTCGGTCGGGTTTCAATCCTGGGTAAAAAGCTATAGGCTGTCAAAACTTACTGATGAGTTGTAATACAGCGAACAGATCTGTCTGCGGATGACACTATATATATATATATATATATATATATATATATATATATATATATTTGAATTTCCCCTAATAAGAATTTCTTTATGTGTTGAAATCATTTGGATGTTGATGGATCTTAACGCTTCACATTTCTGTTCTTTCCATTTTCTCGTTCAGTCACCTAGCCACAATTTATTTTATATTGGAAATTTATATATATATAGATTTATATATATATATATATATATATATATATATATATATATAGATAGATAGATAGATAGATAGATAGATAGATAGATAGATGGGGGTTTGTATCTGTCACCAATTATCTGAAATGTCTGACTCTTGCCGATGTTGTCATTTCATGTACTGCAATGAACAGTTAATTAGCGAAGGAGAAATATCGATTTTTTTTTTTAGAAATCAACAGTTACAATGTCCGAACAGATTTCTTGCAAGTGTAGAACATTGAACTGAAAGAAAACGTACACAGAACTTTCCTAACAGTTTTCTTGTTTCTATTAGGAAAGTCTTATTAGGTACGTTTTTATAGACTAGACGCCATTTTGAAACCTTCTATTGCGTTGCACCTACGCACTCCGGTCCGAAAGTTTTCTATTGATAGATTGATCTGTGTTTGATACACTTAATTGGGTCAAGAAATTTAGTAAGATTTATCTTTTTTTATACTATATCTGCCATAACCTATTCATCGTTCCCTTCTTTCTATTCCTCCTGTACAGAAACTGATTTACCAAGCATATGTCGCACCCAGTGAGGATCGAACTTATTATCCAGTCGTAATTATTGTAACAAGGCAAGTTTACTAACCATTAAACCACTTTGAAGTGGCCTTAAAAAAATTTTCTCAGCTTAACTTAACTTAATACAAGGTCGAAGATGTGGAACACCCAGTGAGGATCGAACTACACAGTCAGTCGTAATTTTCTAGCAAGACAAGTCTATTAACCATTACATCACGTCGAAGGGCCCGACAATGATTTTCTAATGTGGTCCAAGGTCGAATGTTTAGAGCACTCATTGAGCATCTAAATCAGTTAATCGTAATTGATCTAGTGAAACAATCTTGCTAACCACTACGCTAAGTCGAAGCGCGCATAATTTTTCTTTCTAAGCCTAGATGAGATGTGACACAAGGCCAAACTTTTAGAGTATCAAGTGGTTATAGAACTCACTACTCAATCGTAATTGTTCAAGCAAGACAAACTTGATAACTAATGCACCAATTCAAATTGCACAGAAATGTATTTTCATCGGAGCTTATATGCGACATCAAGTCATATTTGCGGAGCAACCTATTGAAGATTGAACCCATTATTCAATCAAAGTAGCCCATTTTTCCCATATATATATATATATGGGAAAAATGGGCACTTTGATTGAATAATGGGTTAAATATATATATATATATATATATATACACGCTCTGACACCATGATTGAGCGCTCTGGAAAAATGGTAGACTTTGAAAACCAGAAGCTTTTCTAGCGTCTACGCATCGTTCATTCAGCAGTGAATTAGAACACTCTCAGCTATTAGGCGTGTATAATGATAATGTACATGCTAAAAAGTCTGCCTCCTTCTAACGAGCGCTCGTAGCTCAGAGGTAAAATCGCCGACTGACGCCAATTCGGTCGGGTTTCAATCCTGGGTAAAAAGCAATCGGCTGTCTAACTGTACTGATGAGCTGTGATACAGCGAAACAGATCTGTCTGTGGATGACTATATATATATATATATATATATATATATGTACGTATTTGTAGTAGTAGTAGTAGTAGTAGGGCGAGTACATGAAATAGCGAATTAAAACAATAGAAATGATAACAAGAGCAAAGACCTTAAACCTTCGGCAAAGTAATTAAATGATTATTAAAATAAAAATAATTGCAATGAACTTAACCACACTTTTTTTTTGTCAATTCATATTGAATTCGTTGCATTCACTTACTAGCAAAGGTATTAATCCATTTTTCCCTCCATTAATGGGTTAAATAACAGGACAGGTTGAATTCTATAGCCTTAGCTGTCAACCAGTCTACCGCAGAAAGTAATGGCAACCTACTGCGAGATAAGCTTTTGCCCTGTCAGTCATTTCTCTTTCGACACATGATCGCCTAAGTGTGTATCTCGTATGGCACTTAATTGATTGTTCAGTGAGAAAGTAAATTGTATATAATAAAATAACTTTTAGAAACACATTTTTTAAATTATTTATTATTTTACTTGAAATATAATTAATACACCGGTTCTCCTTCGATCACCGAAGTTAAGCAAATTTGAGCCTGGTCAGTACTTAGATGGGTGACCGCTTGGGAATACCAGGTTCTGTAAGCGTTTCTTGACGGATGTGCGTTGTGGTGCAGTGGACATCGGCCCTGGAAAGAGAAATCGGGGAGCCGATTTTGAATTCCAGTTAAATGCCCTGCATTCACTTACGGGCTAATACCTTTGGGAAACGTAATAATCAGTCCCTTCCTTCCAGTTATGGGTTAAATAACAGGGCAGATTGGGTTCTATAGCCTTGGCTGGCAACCAGTCTACTGCAGCAGGTATTGGCGGCCTGTTGAGAGTTAATTAAAATGCCTGCGGTCTATACAGGATAGGACTTAGGAATCTTACCTTAAACAAACACCAACGAATTTTTCTCCATCTGGAGGAAGCCGGCTCAACCCGAACAAGGTGAATGCCGAAACAGGTACAGGTAGGGTAAATATAATTAATGAATTTATTTTCAGTGAGAGTCTTTTGAAGAGATGTTCTGGTAATTTCTTAGAAGCTTATGGATCCTCAAGGGCACTGTCGTACAGCTTCCACCATTGCGCACATTGTGCTTAGGAATCTTTCCCGGAAGATCGCCGACTATTCCAGTTCCTTCAAAACGGACAGTTACGTTCCGAATCATAGTATCGCTAGGGGATGTTGAAATGTCGCTATTTTCTGAGTTTGAATAATTAATCTTTCATCAGAATAGAAAAACTCAATGAGATTTACTCGTTGCTGGATATCATACGTAGTCATTTTAATCTCCAAGTGATGCTCTATAATCTGCATAAAAGAAGGAAAGAAAAATGTTTGATAACGAACACGTTATGACTTCAAATCTTTCAGTTTTCCAGTGTCCACCCTTACACCTATAGAATTTTTATAATAATTATTATTATTTTATTCTGTCATTTTTATCATGATTCTTTTTCTGCTATGGTCACCCTACCTACCAAGTCTGCGGAAATAACTAAGGCAGGTAGTTGTGTTTTGATATGGCTACATTTATTTTTTTTCTGTCTCCCATAATATCACTAGCGTTACATGGACAAATTCTCTTTAGTGTATTGGACGTACTTAACAAGACATTTTTTTATATCTCTTAAGATGGCGTTTCCATGGCTTCTTTCAATGGGTTGTTTTGTTACTTTTTTATCATTCCAAGATCACCTACTATAACTGGTACTATTCTTGGTTTCAATTTCTACATTTTTTAAAAATTTCGATTTCTAGTTCTTTATATTTGATACTTTTCAAATTTCTTGGTTGCTATGTTACAGTCTGCTGGACAATCCATATCCATTATAAAGCAGTTTTTTTTTTTTTTTTTTTGGCAGGCGTGGTGACAATAATGTCCGGCCTATTTCATACCAGTGTTTGTTTATATATTTTCTAAATATTTTTCAGTACACACTCGATTTTCGAGATACTACCAAAAGAGTCTAGAATATTTGAACGCCAAATATTTTAGAAGAGAACGAAAATATTTCAGAAAGTGATATCCTAAATTTATTGTTGTAATTATATTCAGATGGTGTAAAATATCTTACAAAATTCGGAAATTGATGGAGAAAATTACAGCTTCATATATATATATATATATATATATATATATGTGTGTGTGTGTGTGTGTGTGTGTGTGTGTGCAAAAATAAGATGATACAAATTTTTATAACCGCCATGGATAGAAAAAATATTTTTTTATTACTGCTCATGATGATAATATTTAAAATATATATTTGAAAAATGGACTAACCAAACGGTTTCGAATCTCGTTCAACAGAGTTGAATCGAGATTAATAAAGAAATCATTATCAATAGAAGAAATGTGTAATATGTATAAAATATAATAATTTCTTAGGTGGAAATGCGTTGGGGGCCAAAATATGTTCCTTTGTTTTGATAATGGCTTTAGCGACAGAATATAGATGGCCTCCAACACTTAGAGTGGTAAATTGAGTGGGATAAGCTAAGCATAAAGAATACTTCAACACTAAAATTAGCGGTACAGTTATGGTTATTTATAAGGTGTTCTGCGATGGAGGACCTGTATATGTTGGGCATCCCGCCTGAAGAAGGATAGTTAAATTTCAGTTTAATTCAGGCATCTAGTCTTCAAGTAGTTCCCCATACGTAGTGCGATCGACAACTACATTTAAACCAATAAATCGAGAAATTATTATGGTGTGGAGAGAGTACATCTTTCCGTATAGAGGAAAATACAGGTTTAGAAGAAAAACTACACGAATATTGGCAGCAAAATGACAGTGGCGAACTGCCGCAGAAAAACATTTAGCAATTATATCGCTGTTAACCCACTCAAGTTAGCCGTAGCTACACAGGATATTTTTGCACTAGAGCTGGTTTAATATATATATATATAGTCATCAGCAGACAGATATGTTTCAGTGTATTACAGCTGATTAGTACGGTTGTAATATAGCAATCTGGCCCCACCCGAGGAAGGTTGATGCAAGCGATGGTGTTTCCCGTCGGTGAAGGGGTCGGCGAACGACAAGACAGGTGTTTGAGAAATACATCCTGTCGGGGCCTGGAGCGGATGTCGTTTGACCTTATTTCCGACAGCGGCGGAAATGACTACGGAGGCAAACAGAACAGGTGTCTCTTGGAATTACGTGGGCGTTGCGTGGGCGAGGAAAAACCGGAAGGAAAGTCCCGGTTCTAGAAGACTATAAAAAGACCTCGACACACGGATTCGCCAGCAGAGAACGGCCAGTGGAAGCAGAGAGACACCTCAGGCAAGACTACACTCCCGTCGACCCATTCTATGTGCGCTCTCACTCTTCCATTCTCTATTCCACACGGGTTCGTCGTCAAGAATAAAAATATAACCTTATATTTTTATATATGCGTGTTCTCGTTATTTTGTCGTCGTACGGCGATATATAACACGGTTAGGCATCCGATTACTTCTAGCCAGGGTGGAAACTCAACCGAAATAACATCACTCGGTGATTCTCTCACTGAGCTATTGGCGCTCGGTAGAGGAAGGCGGACTTTAGCGTGTTATATACAATGTAAACACACGCCAGTAGCCGAGAGTGTTCAAATTTATTACTAAGTGATCGATGTGTAAATGTGTGCGTAGCTATATATATATATATATATATATATATATATATATATATAATAAGTATTTTTCTAGGCGCAGCTTTGATGTGACACAAGGCCAAAATTATGGGAAACCCAGTGACGATCGAACTCACTACTCAATGTTTCTAACAAGACAAGCTTGCTACCCATTACACTAGGCGCAAGTTGGCATTACCACACTAAACTACAAGACTTTTTTTTTTAAAAAGGGATGAAATTTTACGAATAAACTAGCATACAAAAGTATCACAACGTTTAAAATTCGAGGTACCTTTCGAGCGACACTTCTTCATGTCACATCACTTCGACCAAAAATTTTTTCTGAAGAATTGTCGGTAGAAAAAATACCTTAAATTTCAAACGTTGTCATACCCTGGTTAATTAATAAGTTAAGATCCTTTTTTTAAATGGTTATATATATATAATACGACCGTCAAGAAGGCGGAAGGAAAACTAGCCTGTAGTATTTGCATCGGGTATCCTTGGGAAGTATATGAATATTTCAGTTGGAAGCTATTGAAAACTATTTAAATGTTCATACAAACGAGAATATTCACAAGTTTACAACCTGTCTGCTTTGACAGCTTCCGAAATATGCTCGTCTCATTCATCATCCGATTTAAACTATTAGAAATCACTAAGCTTTCTACGAATAAGCGTACGCGATTGTAGTTTAAATCAATATTTCATACAAACGTTTATCTAAATAAGTAAATAGCCGATCCTTCCTTTGTAAGGGAACAGGTCCAAGTTTCAGTGCCATTAGCAACGGCAGGTCAATAGGTTGTTCTCTTCTGTTTTTGATTTCTACTGGAAACTTTTCAAAAATGTTGTTCTGCCAGTGAAGGAAATAATAAGCGATCACGTTTACGTGTTTACGATTTGGCAACCCTATTGAATAAATCAATGAAATTCTTTTTCATAATTTTCTTTGTAGTTGCTGACTTTTTTCTCCTCGTGGATATTTATTAAGATTATTTTAGTCTGGCATCGGGTCAGAAGTGGATGGGGACCGTGTAAGAATAAAGCTTCCTAGAGGAAACTACAATAGAAAAGGCCTGTTTGCAGAACTGTCATCGGCGTTTTCACCCATTCATGGATGGCACATTCAGTAAATCCTCTCTGTTCAAAGCTTAAGAAATTTCAACTGATTTGCAAAATATATATTTCAAAGGAGTAAAACTTTAGAAAAACAACATTTATATCCCACCACCGGCATTAGTTCAAATTGACACCCTCTTTTCTACTGATATTGATTAATGATCCTATTTTTTTTTTTCATTCTAATGAAGACTAAAAGAACATTCATAATAATAATAATAATAATAAGAAGAAGAAGAAGAAGAAGAAGAAGAAAAAGAAGAAGAAGATAGATAGATAGATAGATAGATAGATAGATAGATAGATATGAACAAATTGAGATAGATAAATAGATAGATAGATACGAACAGACTGTGATAGATAGATAGATAGATAGATAGATAGATAGATAGATAGAACAAATTGAGATAGATAAATAGATAGATAGATACGAACAGACTGTGATAGATAGATAGATAGATAGATAGATAGATAGATAGATAGTGAACAAATTGAGATAGATAAATAGATAGATAGATACGAACAGACTGTGATAGATAGATAGATAGATAGATAGATAGATAGATAGATAGATATGAACAAATTGAGATAGATAAATAGATAGATAGATACGAACAGACTGTGATAGATAGATAGATAGATAGATAGATAGATAGATAGATAGATAGATAGATAGATAGATAATGACGAGAAACAGATAGATAGATAGATAGATAGATAGATAGATAGATAGATAGATAGATAGAAATGAATAAATTGAGATAGAGGAAGAAACTGAGATAGGTAACTAGATTAAATCTACGATATAATGTTGACCAGCACACGATAGACGAATAAACTGAGAAAATAATAAGAGAAAAGAACACACGCATATAAATAAATACATACACACACACACACACACACACACACACACACACACACACACACATATATATATATATATATATTTAATCATATCACCCGAGCAAGGCGGTAACGCCACTGATGTAGCAGGGGGCTACGTAAGTGTGAAATCCCACTTTTATGCAAGTTTCTTTAAAATTTCCAAACAATGTGTTACATTTAACTTTTCAATAAAATTTTATAAAAAACAATCATATAGCATTTTAGAAAAAACTTACCCACAACATCTTGGCTGTCATTTTTAACGAAACTTGCACATACATACATTCACACACACACACACACACACACACACACACACACACATATATATATATATATATATATATACACAAATATATATACATATATACATACCTATATATACAAACAAGCATATACACACATATATATATGTGCACGTGTGTGAATGAATTTATGTATGCATGCTTACTCTAATATGACCTTAATATTAACCAGTTCGTTTTTTTTCTCAAAAAATAAGTTTTATACTAATAATAGATAGATAGTAAATTTTCTAATCACCGCTTAGATGTGGCACAATCCAGAAAGAAGGGGCCACCCAGTGAGGATCAAACTTACTAATCAGTTGTAAAAGTTTCTAGCGGGACAAGCTTGCTAACCATTACACCACACGGAGTTACCCAAAAATAGATAGATAGATAGATAGATAGATAGATAGATAGATAGATAGATAGTAACAAAAATTAAACTTACATACAGACTGAGATCGATAGCATTATCCATAGACAGAAACTAAAATATTGCCACAATATTAATCACAAGTTAATTCGTAATTTTTTTAAAACTAAAAATTAGTTCGTATTTTTTAAAACTAAAAATAATTCTATATACATCAGAGATAGATAGATAGATAGATAGATAGATAGATAGATAGATAGATAGATAGATATTACAAAACAGAATGAGATAGATAGATAGATAGATAGATAGATAGATAGATACTATGACCAGAATAAGATAGTTATATAGATACATGAATTATGACTTCAGTATGGATTATGACGAGTTATTTCGTATTTTCTTAAAAATTCAATTTTGACAGTAATAATAAATACATAGAATGTATGAATAATGTAAGATAGAAAGAAACAAACAGACCATAATATTTACCGCCACAATATAATCAAATAAGATAGATAGATAGATAGATAGATAGATAGATATGAACAGACTGAGATAGATAGATAGATAGATAGATAGATAGATAGATAGATAGATAGATAGATAGATAGATAGATATGCACGAAAAGATTACAATAGTTAGCTTAATATGAACAATATAGCATATTAACCTAAGATCGGTATGACAACGCGTGATAGATAAATGAGTAGCGCGCTAGACTTATACAAATAAGGAAGACGCGAATGTATTCATACGAGTTGGACGTTTAAACCCTTACCGAATGTGTGTCTATATTACCAATACATCGTATAGGCTTCCATATCGATAAGTCACCGAATTTCTGTTCACAATGCGGTGGCAAACACTGGATGAATGAATTGGACGGGGTATGTGTCTTGACGGTGCAGGAGCCGAACGGACGTAGATCGAGCGAGGAGGACAGGGTCACTAGCGCAGAACGTACGCATCTGACTGCCTGATCAATATTATTGCTTCTTTCATTCATTTGTTCTGCCATTTTTTTCTTTCACTTCTTAGTTTGCACACTTTCATTATATTTTCTTGAGCTGAACGAGCGGCCGGGTATGCAACTATTTTGTTTGTTACATATTCCTCTCTTCCTTCTTTTAACGTATGTTCATATCTATCTATCTATCTATCTATCTATCTATCTATCTATCTATCTATCTATCTATCTATCTATCTATTTTATTCTGTTCATATCTATTTATCTATCTATCTAACTATCTATCTATCTATCTATCACATTTTGTTCAAATCTATCTATCTATCTATCTATCTATCTATCTATCTATCTCATTCTGTTCATATCTATCTATCTATCTATCTATCTATCTATCTATCTATCTATCTATCTATCTATCTCCCTTCAAATGTACCTGTCTCAGTGTGTTGAAATCTGTTTATCTACAATTTATTCAAATCTATCTATCTATCTATCTATCTATCTATCTATCTATCTATCTATCTATCTATCTCATTCTGTTCATATCTATCTATCTATCTATCTATCTATCTATCTATCTATCTATCTCATTCTGTTCATATCTATCTATCTATCTATCTATCTATCTATCTATCTCTTCTGTTCATATCTATCTATCTATCTATCTATCTATCTATCTATCTATCTCATTCTGTTCATCTATCTATCTATCTATCTATCTATCTATCTATCTATCTATCTCATTCTCTTCATATCTATCTATCTATCTATCTATCTATTCGTTCATATCTATCTATCTATCTATCTATCTATCTATCTATTCTGTTCTATCTATCTATCTATCTATCTATCTATCTATCTATCTCATTCTGTTCTCTATCTATCTATCTATCTATCTATCTATCTATCTATCTATCTATCTCATTCTGTTCATATCTATCTATCTATCTCATTCTGTTCATATCTATCTATCTATCTATCTATCTATCTATCTATCTCATTCTGTTCATATCTATCTATCTATCTCATTCTGTTCATATCTATCTATCTATCTCATTCTGTTCTATCTATCTATCTATCTATCTATCTATCTATCTATCTATCTATCTATCTATCTTCAAATGTACTTGTTTCAGTGTGTTGAAATCTATTTATCTACAATTTATTCAAATCTATCTATCTATCTATCTATCTATCTATCTATCTATCTATCTATCTATCTAAGAATGTTTATATATTTATGCATATATGTGTGTGTGCGTGTGTGTGCGTATGTGTGTACGCGCAGGTACACGTGAATTAATGAATATTATTCAGGTGTTAATAGAACAGTACTCAATGTAATATAACAGAACAAAAATATAATTTTTAAAAAATATACATATTAACCTACGTTTTAAGCACGACTCGGAGTTTCATGCGTTATGCACTCACCAGATGCATATTATGAAATCTTATAATATGCACTAGCTGATTGCATAATTGTTATGGGACCTACTCTTTTTGGACGATAATGAACTCTTCCTATTATTATGAATACCGACAGAATATGCCTCTTGGAGTTGAGTTGAGTCAACCTGGTCTAATTCTTGGCAGACCGCCTGACGTGAAACACTCTTTGTATTTGTTCTTTCGTTAAATATTTATGATTCCCTAATACTCGAGTTCGTGTTTTTCTTCCGGACCTATCTTGTGTCCATAACAATAATGCATGAACTTCCGAATCGTGCTTAAAACTTAGAACAATATCCATATATATATATATATATATATATATATATATATATATATATAGCTTTTGAGATTTCACTTACCCGATCGACTCAGTCGATTAAAAGCTTAATTGGGTGTTTAAAGTTTATTGCTTTACTTGCCCGCTGTCGATTAAAAATATCGCAATGAAACGTGTCCCTTCAAATATAGAAAAAGGAAATCTGATTATTTTACAACCCAGAAGTAGGTCTTTGAAAATTCGCAAGTTACTTAGAATGACCTACAATGACGTTATTGAACTCTTTGGTTTTATGCATGGCGCCTGGTTTACGTCGAAATGTGTGGTTAAGTAAAAGACAATGACATCCCGCAATCATCAAAGCAAGATCTGACAAATGGAATTCAGATTGACAAGCTCCTCTCTCGTTTTAATCATCCCAGTCAGTGTAAACATTCGTTTAATTAACGCGTGGAGTCAAAATATCTCTGTCGCCCAGATTTAAGATTCTCACATATTTTTAGATACTCATTTGGAAAATTATTATCCTTGTCTCAACATGTATATTTCCTCCCCGCTTACGAAAATACAAACGAACATTTGAAAGAAAGAAAAAAACACGTCTTTCAACCATGCTCCAAAAAGCAAATTATGCAAGTAAGTAATATTTTTATAGAAAATTGTTGAGAAAATCAGATTTGTTGTTGGAAAAGCATTTTAGACAAGTTGATTATTTTTGCCATGAAGTGCTCGATACCATGTTAAGGACAGAGTGTTAGTGAATTAATTTGTCAGTTCACTGGACAGTGTTATTTTAGTCAAGCAGACTTCAAATTTTCATGAGGGTATTATTGTAATTTCTTCAGGATCATTTGGTTTTTCTCTGTTGTTATTTCCCATTCTTTTCGTAGTTATACGTAATTTAGTGTAATTGTATATTCTTGTGTGTACGTGCTTTTTTGTTTGATGAATGTTGTATCATTAGTTTATCTTTGTTTTTTCTTTGGTATTCTTTTTATTGCTGTTTCGCAAGTGGTGTAGAATACCATGTAGGTTAATTGCTTTATAATGTGTTGATCCTTTTTAACTGTGCTTATGTATAGCTATTGAGTCTAGACTTGAACAGGTCAAGATTTTTGTGATCAGTGAAATATCCTCTTGGGAATTTGTTTTAAGGGCTGTGGTTTGCGGGATGTTATTTCATATGTGTCTAATCATGACCTAAAAAATTAATGGGCATATTAACTGACACGTTAAAAAGACTTCAACTCAATATGGTTGAAAGAGGTTAGCTCAACCTAAAACAATTAAGTCTGTATATACATAAGCATGGTTAGTTTTCCTGCTATCCATATAACACACCCCTTAACATAACCCACTTCCTCTAGTGGCCACCAGGACTTGTACAAGATGAACAATACTGTAAAAATATAGGTTGATAAATAAATATGTATAGACTAAAACTTATATATATACTATTTTAAAAACAAGGAATATATTGACAGTCCTTAAGACCATTTCGTCCAACATCTCATGAGGAGAAAATCGTTGGAATTATAAATCAAACAAAAAGAACAGCAACGAAATTGAAGAACAAAAAAAGTAGGAAAAACAGACTAAAATAAATAAAACAATGGGATGAGAAATAGCGTCTAAATAATTAACGAGGAAGAGTTAAAATAAAACATTCCCCAACAAATATCGAGACATCACGAAATCCTTCAGCCGACAAAAAGAAGGTTTACATAAAGATATACAAACTGATTCCAAAATTTTAAAATGATTATTGGAACCAGCTATATGCAAAATTTTGAACCACTCTATCCTATACGACTTGGCACAAACTATATTTTCTACTAGGTGTTAAGAATTGCCCTAAATGAAGTTAAGTGATTTGCTATATGAATTTAAATGTCAGTGCGCTGCTGGTTATGTGGGGCGTACTACCTTACATATGGAAACAAAAATTGATGAACATGCACCTTCTAAATTGCCACTTGGCAAAATAGATAACATGTGTTATCTTCCCTCGACAAATATGGGATCGGCTATTGCTCAGCACCTAGAAGAGAATATAGACTGTGCCAAGTCGGATAGTAAAGAGTGGTTTAAAATTTTGCATAGCGATGGTTCCAATAACCATTTAAAGATTTTGGAATCAGTCTCTACGTATCTTTACGTAAAACTTCTCTTTGCCGCAGAAAGATTTTGGAAATATCTGCATTTGTTGAGGGATATTTTATTTGAACTGTGCCTCGCTAATTATTTAAACGCTATTCCTGCTCCCCCTTTATAAGTATATATATTTATATGTATATTTATTTTACCGTGTTTCCCTTCCTCCACCCAATTTTTGCTTTTCATTTTCGTTGCTTTTCTTTTCATTTGATTTATAATTCCAACGATTTTCTCCTCATGAGATGTTGGACGAAATGGCCTTAGGGAATGTTAATTAATTCCTTGTTTTTAAAATAGTATACAAATTTTGTATCTCTAAACATTTGTTTATATATATATATATATATATATATATATACAGGGAGAGAGAGAGAGAGAGAGAGAGAGAGAGAGATTTAAGTTATAAGATTTCGTTGCTAACAAAGGAAAGAATAATGAACTGTTACATGATATCTGTGTTCCACAGAGATCCGAAGGTGAATTGGCATGGCGATAAACGCCTTCCAGAAGTTGAGTAAAGTATTAAGACACAGGAAAATTTCTCTAGAAACAAAGAAGAGAGTACTAGATCGCTATGTGATGTCATTTCTTCAATATGGCAGTGAATGTTGGACAATATCATCAAAGATGAAGGAAAACTTGAAGCAGCTGAAATGTGGTTCGAAAGAAGGATGCTGCGGATATTATGGACCGAGCGTGTGAGCAATGATGAGGTGTTGGAAAGGATGGAAACGAAAAGGAAATTAATATTGAGCATCAGGAAGAGACAACTGAATTTCCTGGGACTTGCAAATGAGGAAGAAGTGCTTGGAGAACCTGGTACTAACCTGATACTTCCTTCGTCATTATATCTTTTCTTGATCTTTATTTCTTCATTCCTTTTTTCTTCTTTCTTTCTTTCGTTTGACATTTTTTCTTTCATGCTTTCTTTTTTTCTTTCTTTCTTTCTTTTCGTTCCTCTATTAACTCGGTGTGATTTCATTATCCTCCATTTTTAGTAATTCCTTCAAACCGCTTTCATCATTATTTCTTTCCTCAATCTTTCTTTCTATCATAAACGCAAATTCTACTCCAGCAACTTCTTTTCTGGCATTTCCCGCCTGTGGAATTCCATCCCGTATACTTGCTTCCCCGACAGCTACAATCTCCAACAATTCAAATGTAAAGTCAATAGACATCTTCTATCTTCATTCTCTCTCTCTCATGCTCCTTTCTTCGTCCAATCAACTGTCATCCGAATTTTCATCCTTCTCTTACCCACTTCTTGACACCCCCTATAATCTGTCACTCTTTCTCATAACATTCCTTCTATGTAACTCCCTGCAAAACAGTGGTAGTAAAATGTTTTGCTTGGGGTGACACGATTATGAAAAAAGAAGACTAGAGGCAACAGAAATGGGAAACTGACAATAGCATGGACGGAGAAACCAACAGAGACAACTCTTAAACTCATATTAACGAAGAAGAGACAGGTGAAATTCTTGGACGCATGATGAGGTTTTACTTGGCAAAAGCAACTCCTGCAATAAGACGGAAATCGGAAAACAGCGAGTAACTGAATTGCAAAACAGGGAATGAAAGAAAGATATAAAAGATATAAAAGACAAATATTACTAAGTGCTAACAAAAAAAGAGAGAGGAAATTTTCCTGAGATGTCGTCGCCAACGTCCTGAATAAACACGGTACGCAGATGATAGAAATTTCTGAATAAATAAATAGAAGAAACTAATCTGTAATTTTCGTAATATAAAGTAGCTCGTTAGTTATTCTAGTTATTATTTGAATAATCCCTAAACGATTGAATATAAAATATTACAGAAAGGGCAAATATTTTTGCAATAAAATTTTCACGATCGAAAAATAAAGAAAAAGAATAGACTAGAAAAACTGATTGATTGATTCGTTTTCTACGGCTTTTAAAAATTATCAAGTTAGTTTAAAAGCTGAAAATGTTTATTTTTAGATTATAAGATTAAATGAAAGGAAGTGATGGTTTAGTCGCGGATGTGCGTTGTGGTGCAGTAAATATCAACTCGAAGCAAGAGATCGGGGTGCCGAGTTCGAATTCCAGCTGAATTCCTTTTATTCACTTACGCACAAATACCCTTGGGAATGGTATCAATCCGCCTCTTTCCTCCATGTTTGGATTAAATCATTAAATAATAGGACAGATTGGGTTCTATAGCCTTGGCTGGCAAACAGTCTACCGCAGAAAGCAATGGCAACTTACTGCAGGATAATCTTCTGACTGGTCAGACATGTCTCATTCGAGACATGATCGCCCAAAGCGTGTATCGCGTATGGCACTTAACTTGACGGCTGATGGTTTAGTTGTACATTGTGGTGTAATAAATATCGGCTCGGAATGAGAAATCAGAGAGCCGAGTTCGAATTCCAGTCGAATTAGTTTCATTACTCACAAAAACCCTTGAAAAAGATATTAATACATCTGTTATCCCACCATCTATGTATTGAATAGTAGAAAAGATTTGATTCTAAAGCCTTGTTTGTTTACCGTAGAAAGTAATGACAACCTAATGCGGGAAAATCTTCAATCTAGTCAGTCATGTCTCGAAAGAAATATAATCACTCAAGGTGTATCACGTATGGCAATCAACTGACTTGTTTGTAATGCTACAAGTCCATAGCTGAGAGGTGGATCCATGAATTTTAAAAGGTTATTTGTGTTTAAGTGTATATATCGAACACAAAGGGAATTGGAAAACGGCCCACCGATTGACAATTGCGGGTCTATATCCATTATACCAACAGCACATCCTTTCTGTAACTGTTTATCTTTGTTTTCTCATTGCTCATAACTATCTGCATAACTTGGTCTATCTATCTACCTACTCAATCTTATTCTATCTATCTATCTATCTATCAATCTATCTATCTATCTATCTATCTACTCAATCTTATTCTATCTATCTATCTATCTATCTATCTATCTATCTATCTATCTATCTATCACACGAATTGACAAATAGAACACCAGCGTTGTTATTTTCTCTGTGGAGGCCATTGTACAGACGACGAAGGATCTATCTATCTATCTATCTATCTATCTATCTATCTATCTATCTATCTATCTATCTATCTACTCAAACTTATTCTATCTATCTATCTATCTATCGATCTATCTATCTATCTATCTATCTATCTATCTATCTATCTATCTATCTATCTATCTATCTATCTCTCTCACACGAATTGACAAATAGAACACCAGCGCTGTTATTTTCTCTGTGGAGGCCATTGTACAGACGACGAAGCATCTATCTATCTATCTATCTATCTATCTATCTATCTATCTATCTATCTACCTATCTATCTCATTCTGTTCATATCTATCTATCTATCTATCTATCTATCTATCTATCTCTCACACGAATTGACAAATAGAACACCAGCGCTGTTATTTTCTCTGTGGAGGCCATTGTACAGACGACGAAGGATCTATCTATCTATCTATCTATCTATCTATCTATCTATCTATCTATCTATCTACTAAATCTTATTCTATCTATCTATCTATCTATCTATCTATCTATCTATCTATCTATCTATCTATCTAATCTAATATCTATCTATATCTCACACGAATTGACAAATAGAACACCAGCGCTGTTATTTTCTCTGTGGAGGCCATTGTACAGACGACGAAGGATCTATCTATCTATCTATCTATCTATCTATCTATCTATCTATCTATCTATCTATCTATCTATCTCTTATCTATCTATCTATCTATCTATCTATCTATCTATCTATCTATCTATCTATCTATCTATCTATCACACGAATTGACAAATAGAACACCAGCGCTGTTATTTTCTCTGCGGAGGCCATTGTACAGACGACGAAGGATCTATCTATCTATCTATCTATCTATCTATCTA